>CM051012.1:2854261-2956866 GCA_027704905.1 Muraenolepis orangiensis | reverse complement strand
AAAGTAGTCCTCTCAAAAATCTGGATCCCTTCATTGACGCATTCGGCCTTCTGAGAGTCGGAGGCCGTCTCCATCATTCAAGCCTTGATCAGAGTGAAAAGACTCCACTGATTATACCTGGGAAGCATCACATTGCAGCTTTACTCATCAGAGAGCACCACGAGCGGATCCACCATCAAGGTCGTCACTTTACAGAGGGAGCTGTCCGTTCAGCTGGCTTTTGGATAGTCGGTGGGAAGAGAAAAGTGAGCAGCATCATTCACGGATGTGTAACTTGCAGACGGCTCAGAGCTCCACCCAGCATCCAGAAAATGGCCAGCCTTCCAGCAGACCGGCTTTCAACAGACCCTCCCTTTACGAATGTTGGGTTAGACGTGTTTGGGCCTTGGAGTGTCTGTTCACGTCGGACCAGAGGAGGCCTTTCTCATAGTAAGCGGTGGGCCGTAATCTTTACATGTATGAGCGTAAGGGCCGTTCATATCGAAGTAATAGAATCCCTTGACACATCCAGCTTCATCAACGCCCTAAGACGCTTTCTTGCAGTGCGCGGGCCGGTCAAACATATTCGTTCGGACCGCGGCACTAACTTCGTTGGTGCCTCTAAGGACTTGAGGATACCTTCAAACATCAACAGCAAAACTGTGAAGACTTACCTGTCAGACCAAGGCTGTACATGGACCTTTAATCCTCCACATGCTTCCCATTGGGGTGGAACATGGGAAAGGATGATCGGGCTTTCAAGGAGAATTCTAGACTCGATGTTCCTCCAGCTGAAAGACAAACTTACCCATGAAGTGCTGGTGACCTTCATGGCAGAAGTAGCAGCCATTATCAACGCCAGACCTCTTGTTCCTGTGACACTTGACCCTGATGATTCATTCATACTCTCACCAGCTGCTCTTCTCACTCAAAAGGTGAATGTTCTTCCTGCTCCCGCAGGCGAGTTTGGAGTTTCAGACCTTTACAAACGCCAGTGGCGGCAAGTTCAGCATCTGTCCAATACCTTCTGGGACAGGTGGCGGAAGCAATTCCTCCCGTCACTGCAGGCACGCAAGAAGTGGCAGTCCACTCATCCTAACGTCAAGTCAGGAAGCGTTGTTCTCCTCAAGAACAACCAAGTACCAAGAAATGAATGGCCTCTCGGAGTAATAACTCAGACCTTCCTTAGCAAAGATGGGAAGGTGCGTCAAGTTGAGGTGAAGATCGTTAAACCTGGAGGGTCAACACTGTTTCTGAGGCCTGTTACCGAGATAGTGCTTCTTCTCCCTCCGGATTCTTAAGAAGATGAGGTGTCATGGACTTGTTGGGTGACGTGTTACCACGCCAGACGGGGAGTGTTTTGTTACAACTATGTTAACTAATCTACTTTAAGTTCAAGTAGAAGTCTTGTTTATAATTTTCTAAGTAATATTAGTGTTTCTGCATTTCTGTTGTGGTCACTTTAAGAATCCCAGGATGTAACAGGAAGTGAGGTCATGTCAGTGACAGGTAGCGATGGGTAAGCAGGAAGTGAAATGAATCTCACGGAGAAGTATGTTTATTGTTCTGAGCTAATCCAGTGACATCTACCGACATCTTATGCCTTTTGGTAGCATCTTGGGTATGTTTTCATTCTTTACATTGCTATGTATGATCGCAGATCATTATTTAGGAAAATAAGAAAACGTTGTGTAGTTAGGTCTGTTGGGTAGTATTACTGATGAGCACACTGTCATTAGTCCATTCCAGAATAAATAGTAGACATAAATGCATGTACAATTGATAGGCTACTGTACATATTAAAAAGGATGCAATATGTTACATTTATGTTAAAATACGTATTCGATAAATAACATGTAACTTGTAATAAATAGTAAAATATGGGATTTAGTTCATATTGAAGATAAGGGAAAATTGTTTAAAGCAAGCATAATAGTGATTATGCACATTTTGTATGTTTCAGTTTTACCCTTCCTTGCAACATCAATAAACCTGTGGACAAGGATTCAAGTGTCTTCAGAGTCAAGAGGGCGTTTATCTGGCTGTCAATTTATATAACTGGAACATATAGTGAGGGCAGCACACTGACTATATTTCAAGTCATCATAGCGGGGTATTGGGTAAAGTTTTCAACTAGCAATAATCGCGCCTCGGATAAACCTCATAGGCTACGATACTGCCGCTGCGCAAAGATAACCTGGAAGTGATTGACAGGGACAATTGTTGCTAACAACGACCTCTAAGAAAATGGTTTTATGTGAAAGGATTATCAGAGAAGACATTCTAATAGAAGCACTGACTTTATTTAGGTATAACAGATTTGGATAAATGCTTAAACACAGTAAAGTAGTAATTGTCAAATAGCACAACAAGGGGTTAATGAAACACACCTCTGAGATGCCCAATGCATTGTGGTACGAGTCCACAACATGAATCGAGCAGCGCCCATGCAGCTTAATGGAAAACAGTCTCTTTACATCTGAGGGCCTGGCTGACTAGTGATGGACACGTTGGTGTTTTCACAGTGCAGAAGGAAACATGGATTTACAACAGTATCTCAGTACAGCAACAATTGTTAATGCATTACATTAAAGTCCTTTAGCAGACGTTTTGGTCCAAAGCGAGAGAACTACTAGTCACCAGAAGTCACAAGTGCATTTACGTCCTAACAAGCTCAAATATTATAATTTCAACATACATATACATATATATATATATATACTATATTCTATATATTTCAGACTTGAAACTTTTGAGTTCTGACCTAAAACCTCCCTCTTCTCCTCCGCCTCATGACAGCACCACCCCCAAGTTTCTCCTCCCAAATCAGAGATCGGTGACACATTTATGCATTCAAGACCGTAGCCAAGTGCTGGGGCCAAACCTAGTGGCCGTACAGGAGCATTGCGTCAAAACAGCATAGGTCCACAACAACAACAACATGTGACCCGTAAAACAAAACAAGAACCATTTATTGATGTGCATAACATTCCTCACAATAGACACATTGTTGTAAGAAGAATCGTAACTACCAAAGTGGAACAAATACATGCTTTACCAAATGCTTACAGGTACTTAATAAGACTTATCCTCACTATAGCCTATAATACAGTTAGAGATGTATAACGTATTTTTAACAGAGTATCAGTCTCCTTAGAGACGGTCAAAAATTGCCATTGCTGACTATATTTCAAGTCATCATAGCGGGGTATTGGGTAAAGTTTTCAACTAGCAATAATCGCGCCTCGGATAAACCTCATAGGCTACGATACTGCCGCTGCGCAAAGATAACCTGGAAGTGATTGACAGGGACAATTGTTGCTAACAACGACCTCTAAGAAAATGGTTTTATGTGAAAGGATTATCAGAGAAGACATTCTAATAGAAGCACTGACTTTATTTAGGTATAACAGATTTGGATAAATGCTTAAACACAGTAAAGTAGTAATTGTCAAATAGCACAACAAGGGGTTAATGAAACACACCTCTGAGATGCCCAATGCATTGTGGTACGAGTCCACAACATGAATCGAGCAGCGCCCATGCAGCTTAATTGTAGCGGCCAAATCATAAAGATATAAGAAAGAAATATAACTCAAAGCAAAGTGCCACTGAGGCACCCGTTAGCGAATCCTACGCATTTGTAAAAATTAAGGTCCAAGCAAAATTCGTTTTAGTGCAATTTATTTGACACATACAAGTACTTTTTTCTTAGTTCTTACCCGATGGTAAAAAACCATATGCCTTCCGGGTGCGCTCCACACTACCACCTGTTTCCCAGATTTATAATGAGCAGGTCCCCGGCTCAGGTGCCCAAAGGCTGCCTTTTCAAAACAGGCATAGTACAACTTATTTGATAAGCTTAAGTAACAATTAAAAGGAAGATTTACTATAAACAAAAAAGAACAATAAAACAAATGGATAACTATTAAATAATATAAGCTCCTAGATATGGCTTCATCATACCGGCCCCTAATTGTGATGCTATAGCAAATCAATTACAACAAAACATTCTATGGAGCCAGGTAACACCTTTAAATATTTAAAACTACGCAAAATATCAAATCACATTTCTGTTTATCATACAAAATATTAATATAATATGCATATCCACATTCAACAAGTCATTTCAATTAGCCCCCACTTAGATCCCCCCTCCAGAGTCCATGCCATCCGTGTCTTTTGTGGTATCACCACTCACCATCCCTGAGGCAGGAGACAGTAGTTAAAAGGGTATCAGTGTAGTTTGAAATAGAGAGGATTGTGTATGGAAAGATGTAAAAAAGATAGTGTGTGTGTGTGTGCAGGGGATAAGGGGTAGGGCATTGGCTAGCTCTTGGCTCCGTTGGCTTCCAGGAGTAGACAGAGCTTACTAATGGGCCTTTGCAGGATGTTAGTCTTGGTCTGAACTAACACACTTCTGACCAGACCTTTGGGTCCAGGCAGGGTTTTAACCACACGGCCGAGGGGCCATGAGTTCCTTGGTGCTGTTTCATCGACGATGACCACAATATCGTTGGGTTGAAGATTCCTTCTAGTGTTGACCCACTTCTGCCTTTGCTGCATGAGTGGCAGATATTCTTTAGCCCACCTCTGCCAGAAGAGGTCTGCAATGTACTGAACTTGTCTCCATCTCTTTCTGGTGTAGAGGTCATCTTTGCAGAAGAGTCCAGGTGGTAAGAGTGGTTTGGTTTTCAGCTGCAGCAGGTGGTTTGGCGTGAGGGGTTCTAAATCATTAGGATCAGCTGACACAGTTGTGATTGGTCTGTCATTGAGAATAGATTCAACTTCGCAAAAGGCTGTTTGTAGCATTTCGTCATCCATGACCTGATGTTTAAGAACTGAAAAGAGTACTTTTTTCACCAGCCTGATCAGTCTTTCCCACACTCCTCCAAAGTGTGCTCCTGATGGGGGATTGAACAGCCACCTGACATGCTCCGAGAGCAGGAAATCCTGGATCCTTTTCTGATCAAGCTGGTTTAGAGCAGTCTCCAGTTCTTTCTGAGCGCCTACAAAGTTGGTCCCACGATCTGTTCTGATTGTTAGAATTGGTCCTCTTCGACATGAAAACCGCCTTATGGCGTTGATGCAGGAGTTAGTATCTAAGGTACTCGCCACCTCCAGATGAATAGCTCGACTCACAAGGCAGGTGAATATTACCCCCCACCGCTTCACATGGCCTCGACCTCTTTTAACCACGATGGGTCCGAAATAGTCAATTCCCACATGAGAGAAAGGTGGAAGGTCTGGAGCCACACGATCTTCAGGTAGGTCAGCCATTTTTTGTTCTCCAACTCTAGCCTGCATGCGTCTAACAAAAACACAAGCCTTTATTATTTTCCTTGCAGAAGAGTTGGCAGAGGGTAACCAGAATTTCTGGCCTAGTCTGGAGAGCATGTGGTTCCTCCCAGAGTGTCCGACCTGCTGATGAATATCGCGTAGAATCAGTCTGGATATGTGGGAGTTTTTTGGAAGGATTATCGGGTTCCTCAAATTTACTGGCATAGCAGATTTACTTATGCGTCCTCCAATCCGTAGGATACCTTCATCCAGAATAGGATCAACTTTGCGTAAGGGGCTGTCAGCTTTAACAGCTTTTCCTTTCCTCAGCAGCATCAGCTCAGATTCAAAGTAGCGCTCTTGTTCATAGTGAATGAAGGATTTTTCTGCTTCCTCCAAATCCTCCACAGATAGTCCTGGTTGTCTTTGTGCAGTTTTGGAGCAGGTCACTGGTGCTTTAGCTCTTTTAGATTGAAGCAGTCTTTTGAGTTTCAACAACCAACCAACTGCTCTCTGTAGTTTTTTCCAAGAGGAGTAGTGTTCAATGAGGTCGGTGGTTGCACAGTTATTTATTTTCAAGCTGTTAACAGAGATGTCTTTTTAATCTCTGGATCCTTAAGGAGGATGTGGCCAAGATCCTCTGGCACTTTGGGCCATTCACTTTCCTCCTTTGACAGGAAGTCAGGGCCATTCAACCATCTTGTAGACTCCAAGAATGGTTCAATATTCAATCCACGTGATGCACAGTCTGCTGGATTGTCCTTGGAACTTACGTGCCTCCATTGGCTTTCTTGGGACAAGTTGTGAATCACTGCTATCCTATTAGCAACGTAGGTATGGAATCTTTTTGTTTGGTTGTGGATGTATTTTAGTACCGATGTACTATCTGTCCAGAAGGTTGATTTCTGTAGTTTCATGTTTAGTTCCTTCTGTAACATCCTGTCCACTTTTACAGCGAGTGTAGCAGCTGCGAGCTCCAGTCTGGGAATGGTGATTTGCTTCAGAGGATTGACTCTGGATTTCCCGAGAATGAATGACACATGAGTATCTCCTTTGTGGTTTGTGAATCTAATGTAGCTTGCAGTGCCATGCCCTGTTTCACTTGCGTCACAGAAGTGATGCAGCTCAGCAGTCCTTATGAGTCCAAAATGTTCAGGCTTCATGCACCTGTCCACTTCAAATCTGCTCAGCTGGTCTAGTTCTGCTATCCATCTTTGCCATGACTTTGAAAGGTGTTCTGGGATAACTTCATCCCATCCACACTTATCAATGCAGAGTCCTCTAAGGATTTGCTTGGCCTTGAGGATAAATGGTGAAAGGAAACCGAGGGGATCGTAAATAGAACTGACAATAGAAAGAACTGTTCTTCTTGTAGGAACTCTGTGTATGATGGCAGCAGTGAAGGTAAAGGTATCTCTCACGATATTCCACTGGATGCCTAGAACTCTTTCTAGAGGTGTTTTTTCTTTGTCCAGATCTAGTTGCTCAACTGGTTTAGCTCTGTGCCCTTCAGGTATGGTTCTAAGCACGTCTTGGCTGTTACTCACCCATTTGGTAAGAGTAAATCCTCCCTCGGCACATGCCTTCCTTAGATCCTTGGTAAGATCGATAGCTTCAGTAGTAGAAGCCACAGATTTGAGACAATCATCCACATAAAAGCTGCGCTGAATGGTTTCCAGTACCTCCATGCTGTATTTACTGGTATTGTCTTTTGACACTTGTTGCAAGGCAAAGCTGGCTATGCTTGGGGATGATACTGCACCAAAGAGATGCACATTTATCCGATAGACCTCCAATGGTTTGCTGATGTCTCCTGAGGCCACCACAAAAACCTGAGATAGTCACGGTGGTCTTCCTGTACTTGTACTTGGTAGTACATTGCTTCAATGTCAGCCATTATTGCAATTTTTTCCTGACGGAAACGAAGCAAGACGCCTAGAAGGGGATTAGTCAAGTCCGGACCTTGGAGGAGTTCAGCATTAAGGGACTTTCCTTTAAATGAAGATGAACAGTCAAATACAACCCTGAGGTTCTTCTTTCTTTTATGGTAAACCCCATGATGCGGTATGTACCAGAGCCTGCCGTCTGATCTTTGAAGTTGATCTTGTGGAACCTTTTCGGCATAGCCCTTTTCCAGTACCTTTGCCATGAAGGCTTTATATTCTTCAGCGTAAACTGAATCCCTCTTGAATTTCCCAGCAAGGTTGGTTGTGCGATGTAGTGCCATGTTGTAACTGTTAGGCAGGGCCAAGTCCTTATCACGGAAGGGTAGAGGTAAGTGGTAATGTCCGTTTTTGATCATTATTGAACTTTCCGCCAGGTCCATGAATTTTCCTGTCCTCACATGACATCTCTCTTTTTTCCTCATATTCCTTTTCAGGGAAATCCTGGTTGTACTGTGAGACTAGCTGGTCCCTCAGATTATCCGGTGAAATTCTATTGACGGTTGCTGACATTGTTTCAGAAGTATCCATAGCAGTGTGAGATTTGAGGGGCCCATTGACCACCCATCCAAACATTGTCTTCACTGCATATGGTCCATTACCCTGACTGTGGATTATATCCCAGGGTTCCAAGGCTTTGGGAACATTCATCCCTATTAGCATTTCAATGTCTGCATCAATTTCTTTGATTTGGATCTGACTGAGATGAGGCCATTTTTCAAGATCGGATTGTGTGAGAAGGTTTTCCTTTGAGACAGGAATCTTAGTTTGTGTGTACACTTCAGGCAAGTTGATAAATTGTCCTCCATTTATGTTTCCTATTTCCAGTCCTGTGATTTCATAGGTTTTTGCATTCCTTTTTTGTCCCATTGTGCGGAGTATAATTTCAGTCTTTCGTCCTTATTATCCTAAGTATTCAGTTGGTTCATTAGGTTTTCAGTACAGAATGTGGCCGTGCTCCCAGGGTCAAGAAAGGCGTAGGTTTGAATATACTTGCTTCCTTTTGCTGCTTTAACTTGCACCGGAACAATAGCAAGTGCACAATTCTCACCGGCCCCTGTTGACTGATCAGCTGATACTTTCGCACTGTTGATGGACGTTAACTTTGGTTCTGTTCTACTGTTTTGCAGGGTGACTTCCTTTGAATTTAAAGCATCAATATGCAGCAGTGTTGGATGTTTCCTTTGGCATGTTAGACAGTTTAGCTTGAATGTACAGTCTTTGCTCATGTGACCCTTCTTAAGGCAACCAAAACAGTAACCATTTGTCTTTAGATAATTAACCTTTTGGTCGTGAGGCTCTGAGTTGAGTTTTAAGCAGTCCACTACTGCATGCCTGCCTTGACAGAAACTACATATGGTTGCAGGGGCAGCTTTGATGTAGGTGGGTTGCTGCACCTTAAATGCCTGTAGCTTGGTGTCATAAGGTTCAGTTGCGGCGACAGCTGTGGCAAAGCTACTGCTCCTTTTAGGTGTTCTGAGGTCAGTTGTCCTATTGTTGGTGATTATCCTTTTAGTGGGATTTGAGTCTTTAATTTCTCCAAACACTGGGTGCAATAATATGTCAGAATGCTTTTCGGTGAATTCGACCAGATGTTTAAATCTAGCTCTGATGTTTTTCCTTTGAAATTCTTCATACGCTGTTGTGCGCCATCTTTCCCTGAGCTTATATGGTAGCTTGGATACAATCAGTCTCAAAGTTGATGTGATGTCTAGCTCATCCATGTACTCCAAGTCCTACATAGCGTTCAGGCATTCTCTTAGGTATAGTGAGTAGGCATGAAGAGATTTTCCATCATCTGGCTTGATAGCTGTCCAGTTGAGTGCCTTATCCAGATAAGCATTTGCAATTTTCATTTCATTTCCATAATGTCTCTTTAAAAGTTGCATGGCCTCTGAATATCCTCTCTGTGCATCCATGTGAAGACAGCTACGGACCAGATCTCTGGCTTGACCTGATGTAAATTGTTCAAGAAAGTAGAGCCTGTCCTGGCAGCTACTAGTTTTTTCTTCAATCAGGTATCTGAATGCATGCATGAACGGTTGGTAAGAGAGTGGGTCACCATTAAACACCGGCACATCTCTCTTAGGTAGCAGGGATAGGTTTTGTTGCATTATCATGAGATCAGCTATGTCCTTTTGTCTCTGTGCCAGTGTGTTGAGGTTTTCCTGAGTAAAAGTGTTGATTACAGGATTTTCCAGTCCTTTTGCTTGCCGAGATATTTTATGCAGTGGAGTTTTAGGTACAGCAGCTACTTCAATAAATTCTAAGACAAAAGTGTCTGTATACGTTTGCTCCACATTGTCCAGTACATCTTCTCCATCTAAGTAAGCATTCATAGCATCGCCAAGATGATCATCCTCATTTGGGCTGAGAAGTACCCTCATTTTGGCATCTGCTGCTGCAATCTGTGATTCCATTTCCACCTTTTCCATTTTTGATTTGAGAATTGTTTCCTCCAGTCACAGTGCATGCATGTCCTTTAAGGCAGCAGACTTAGCCTCCAGAGCTGCCCTTTCTGCTGATGCTAACTTAGCAGCAGATGAGGCCCTTGATGTTGCAGTCCTTTTTGAGGCATTGGAGATACTGTCCAGTGGATCAACTTGTAGTTGTGCAATACGTTCTCTTCTCCATGCTTTAACTTCCTTTGCAAAGTAATTAAAGTTCATAATTCTGGGTTCATACCAGTCTGTTACATCAATGTCCTTTTCCTCTTCAGATAAGAGTTGTTGGAGCGAATGATGCACTTTATTGAATTCATCCATAGCAGTCTTAAACATATCCATACAATCATCCACATCATCAACATTTCCACCGTCAGTGAGCAGGGCTTTAGTTTCATTTCGTTTTCTTGTGCACACTCCAAGTTTCCCTCTGCGTGTGGCCGTGAGGGATTTTAAAAGATCCTCTGCCTCCTTGACAGTTTTAGGTTCAGTCATTTTTACTTGAATTGCTTTTAATTGTATTAAATTTCTTTGATCAGATTGCGTCTGCGTTAATCCATAACGCTGCTCTCCGCAGCGTGTGTAAAACTGGCTTGCACAGACGTCCTTATTTCTTTGATGAAGCGTTTAATTATTCCATCCATAACATTTGACACGTATGGCTCATATGTTCATTTGCGTATGCATCCATTAATTAAATCACAACAAGCATGACTCATTCATTTTTTCCTCATGTTTACTCACGAGTCCCACGCGCACTGCCTCGCGTACAAACATTTCCAAAACGAGGCCGGCGTCTGTCCTCCTGTGTCTTTCCAAGCCACTCGCGGAAGATTCAGGAAATCCTTTATCCCTCTTTGCAGCGGGCCATCCAAAGAAAAAGGGTTTCCAAAAAAGAATGTCCTTTCATGCGGCGGGTTTTTTACTGTGTAGCGGCCAAATCATAAAGATATAAGAAAGAAATATAACTCAAAGCAAAGTGCCACTGAGGCACCCGTTAGCGAATCCTACGCATTGGTAAAAATTAAGGTCCAAGCAAAATTAGTTTTAGTGCAATTTATTTGACACATACAAGTACTTTTTTCTTAGTTCTTACCCGATGGTAAAAAACCATATGCCTACCGGGTGCGCTCCACACTACCACCTGTTTCCCAGATTTATAATGAGCAGGTCCCCGGCTCAGGTGCCCAAAGGCTGCCTTTTCAAAACAGGCATAGTACAACTTATTTGATAAGCTTAAGTAACAATTAAAAGGAAGATTTACTATAAACAAAAAAGAACAATAAAACAAATGGATAACTATTAAATAATATAAGCTCCTAGATATGGCTTCATCATTAATGGAAAACAGTCTCTTTACATCTGAGGGCCTGGCTGACTAGTGATGGACACGTTGGTGTTTTCACAGTGCAGAAGGAAACATGGATTTACAACAGTATCTCAGTACAGAAACAATTGTTAATGCATTACATTAAAGTCCTTTAGCAGACGTTTTGGTCCAAAGCGAGAGAACTACTCACCAGAAGTCACAAGTGCATTTACGTCCTAACAAGCTCAAATATTATAATTTCAACATACATGCATATGTCGCGAGTGAGCCCTCTAGGTAATGGCCCACTTGCTGGCACCCAGTTATTTTAATCCCCCAATTAACTCACACACACGAGGAGCAGGCAGATATCAGCTTTAACCAACCCCCGGCCAATCCACGTAGCTCCCTGGAAGGCTCGGCAGGCAGCAGCCAATCACGCTGCCCTCATCCAGCTGATTCACACCAGCTGCGGAAAACACACATCTCCTCCCACCTGACAGGCTAACCCTTTTTATGAATGGAAACACACATTTGTCCCCACTTCCGTTTAAACTACATATGCATACAGTATATATAATGCATCCACATTTGACATCCACAAATCCCATCCCTACTGGCGACATTTCCCCCCCCCGATATTGGTGGTCGTCCCGACTACCCCTTAGACCCGGTACCTTTGTGGAGGCACCCCAAAATTTCGATGCTGCGACCTTCTCACAGGGCCTTGTCCCTCCCCTGGCACAAACCCACCCTCCAATTGAGGCTCAGGGTCCAACTGGGCTGGGACCTGCTCTAGTTCCCCCAACTGCTCTGGCTCAGGCACTAGGCCTGGTATGACTGGAGGAGGCTGAGGGTCCCACCTAGCTACAGGGGCAAAAGGCAACAAGAATACAGGCTGTTTAGGCTGGGAATAAATTGCTTGAGGACACACCTGAGACTCAGTCCATAACCCTGCTGGGCAGGGACGCAGGTGGTTGCGGTGCATCGTCCGTATCGGTCCTTCCTTCCCCTCGGGCCGGATACTATACACTGGATGGCCAGGCCGTACCTGTGAGACAACAACATAGGGAGACGGCACCCAATGTGGTTCCAACTTGCCTCTGGCTCTCTGTCTAAAGTTCCTGACCAGCACCCTCCCTCCGGGCAACAAGGGGATAGCATGGGCCTTCTTATCATACCGTGCCTGGTCCCAGTTCTGCCTTTGCTTGGTATGAGCTCGTACCCGCTATACGCTTCAAGCAGTGTCTGATGGTGTGTTCTCACCCAGCCATTAATTGTTCCCTTTTTCTGTGGGGGGACAACACCTACACACAGATCAACAGGCAGTCTGGCGTGACGGCCAAACAGTACAAAGTTGGGAGTCAATTTAGTGCTACAATGTACAGTGTTATTGTACGCTTGAACTAAAGCTGGCAGCTTTTCCCTCCACCGTACCTGCTCCTCTGCACCTAGTGTGCCCAATAATGACAGCAAAGTTCTGTTGAAACGCTCACAGGCCCCATTTCCCTGGGGATGGTATGGGGTAGTGCGGCTCTTTGTACAGCCATACAGTTCACAAAGCTGCCGCACTACCTCAGACTCAAAGGCACCTCCTCGGTCCGTCAAGAACCGTTCTGGGCACCCGAAAGGCTGGATGAGAGTGGTCCACAAATGTCTCGCCGTAGTCTGGGCTGTCTGGTCCTTGGTGGGCACTGCCACAACATACCTGGAAAACAGATCTGTCATAACCAGGATATACTGGTGGGTGTCGGTTGGCCGTCCCAATGATAAATAGTCCAGGGCTACAACCTCCCATGGGTAACTGGATACGATGGGCTGAAGAGGGGCCCTCACCTTGGGACCAGCCTTCCCTGTCACACATTGTGGGCATACTACTGTCCAGGACTTTATGTCCTTAGCCATCCCCAGCCAGTAGAATCTGCGCTGCAGGATACTCAAGACTTTTTCGCTGTTGGCATGTCCAGCCGCTTTGTGGTAATCCTCCCACAGCTCCCGGGCATGTTGGGTTGGGACAATCAACTGGAAAGCCTGCTGGCCCGTGTCGGGTTCCTGAATGCAGCGCCCCAAGATTCCGTCACGAAGTTCAAGCCGACCCCATGTCTGCAACCACCCGTGCACTTGGGGGCACTCAGACCGTCGCACCTGAGACACATTTAACCCTTGGTTTATCAATTGTCTCACCATGTCCAACTCCGGGTCTCCCTGTTGGCGTTCCAGCCAAGACCCTGGATCACCGTCCTGTCCAGCTAGTGGATCCTTCACTCTTAGACCTCCCTGAGCTCTGGGCACGTTGTAGACTGTTTTGACACCTACTTCCCCTGGGAGCCGGGACAAGGCATCTGCATTCCGGTTTTCCACACCGGGTCGATACTTGACTGTAAAGGTGAAGTTGGCCCGCTGGGCTGCCCACCTCTGTTCCACGGCCCCCAGTTTGGCTGTCCCCAGGTGTACCAGGGGATTGTTGTCTGTAAACACTGAATTCTGTGCCCCACAAGTAGTGTTTGAACTTCTCTGTGATTGCCCAAAATAGCGCCAGAAACTCCAACTTAAAAGAACTATAGTTCTGGTCATTATTTTCACTAGGGCCTAGGCTACGGCTGGCATATGCAATCACTCGTTCCCTCCCCTGCTGAACCTGTGATAGTACTGCACCCAGCCCATCCAAACTGGCATCTGTATACAACAGGAAGGGTAATTCGAAATCTGCATACGCCAACACAGGCGCCTGTAATAGAGCTCGCTTCAGTTCCTCAAACGCACCCTGGCACTCTTGAGACCACTTAACTGTTGCTGATTTAACCCCTGCAGTACCCCTAAGCAGAACATTGAGGGGAGCTGCCAGCCGGGAAAAGGCAGGGATGAATCGGCGGTAGTATCCTGCAAAGCCTAAGAAAGAACGGACTTGAGTGACTGTCTTGGGGACCAGCCATTCCTACACAGCTGCAGTTTTCTCTGGGTCCGTGGCCACCCCTGTCTTGCTGACCACATGTCCCAAGTACTTCACTTCCTTCTGGAACAGGTGACATTTATGGGGCTGGAGCTTTAGGCCGTGCTGGTGCAGTCTCCCAAACACTTGTTCCAGGTGCTTGAGATGACTATCAAAGCAGGGAGAATACACAATGATATCATCCAGATATATCAATAGAAAGTCATTTACTTGCCCTCCCAAACAGCGTTGCATGAGCCGCTGGAAGGTGGCTGGAGCATTGCACAGACCAAACGGCATCCGCTCAAACTGGAAGAGGCCCACTGGTGTGGTGAAGGCGGTCTTCTCCTGGTCTCGGGGGTCCACCGCAACCTGCCAGTACCCGCTAGCCAGATCCAGTGTGGAGTACCAAACTGACTCCTTGAGGTGGGTGAGCGACTCTTCGACTCTGGGCAAAGGAAAAGCATCTTTGTGAGTTATGGCATTAAGTTTCCGGTAATCTACACAAAAACGCCACGATCCATCCTTTTTCCTTACCAACACTACAGGTGCTGCCCAGGGGCTGGAACTTTCCCTTACAACCCCATTTTCCAACATACCTTCCAGTAGGGCTCGCAACTCAGTATAGAGTGTTGGTGGAACTGGCCTGTGTCTCTGTCGGATTGGCGGTGCATCACCGGTAGGGATCTGATGCAAGACTGCACTTGTGTGGCCAAAATCCTCTTCATTGGCTGCAAAAACCTTGGTCCACCTCCGAAGTAGATCACTTAACCGCTGCTGCTCGTTATGGTTGAGGTCTTCTCCCTGCAATGCCAGGGCCGGATGATCTGGAGGTACAGTAGCATTCGGGACTGGAGTGCTGCTTATACTCCTCACCTCTACCTCCACCGCAGATGGCCCCGTGTGGGTCAACACCAACTCCTCCTCGGTCTTCACAGCCTGAGGATCCACCTGGGACACTGCAGCCAGGGCACGACGCTGGGGAATCTCTATGGAGAAGGGATGGGGGTTACACACTCTTATCGGCACCCTTCCACTCCTTACCCAGCTCAGTGTCCTCGCCACCCGCCACTCCTGGTCATCATTCTGGAGGTTTTCCACCATAACACAGCAGTCTGGGGTGCCAACTGCTTGGGGCACCTGGGTCCAGATAATCATTTCTGTCTCTGGGGGAACCAACACAGCGGACTGACGGGGCAGTTTGGCAACCCCTGCAGTTCGGTGGGGGATCCAACACAGCCCACTCGTCGACAAACAGCAAAAGCCTTTCCCCAGGCTGTGCTGACCGTAGGTGGCAGTGTTGACCTGAAGGCCACCTCTCCTTGGTGGCCATCCTGGAAGATGGTTTGCCAACAGTCCCCAATCACATTAATCCCCAATAAGGCACATTCCTGTTGCAGGCAGGAATCTTTAACCACCACCACACCCTTCCCCATTACCTTCACCCCATTGATCTCAAAGTCCAACAGCGCATATCCAATGTATGGGATGTGAAGTCCATTTGCAGCCTTCAGAGTGAGCCAGGGGATGTCTCCTCGGACCAATCTTTCCCCAAACTTCTCCTGAAACAGAGAGTAACTGAACAGAGTGACTTGCGAACCAGTGTCCAATATACAAGGAATATTTTCACCACTTATAATTACATCCACCTCTGGGCAGGTACCAATCAATGCAGGCTTTGTTGGGGGCGTGGTCTGGGTTCCCTCCTCGACCGCTGGCCTGGCAGCAACCGAGGAGACTAAAAATCCGACGGTCCAGAGCGTCGTTTGGAACAGAACCGGCGGGTGTGGCCCGCCTGCCCACACTCCAAACAGATTGGCCGACCTTGGGGGTCCCACTGGAACTGAGTCCTGGCTGTGCCCGGGGGTGGTTGACGAGGCCTAGGCTGAAATGCGGGCCCTGCTTGTGGGTTTTGCCTCTGTACAGTCGAGTCAACAGGCCCCAGAGAGAGGTTAGCAATTTGACCACGCATCTCTTCCATGAGAGACTTGCCCAGTGTTAACATCTGGTCTTTAAGGTCCTGCTGGAGCTCTGCCCGCAGGGAGTCCCATAATGCCTGACTGTCCTGGGCAGGTGGGGGTACTAAGGAACATGAAGGCGTGGCAGGCGGTTGGATTTGTGGAGGCCTGGGGGCATAAGTGCGACAGGCCCATGTCTCGGTTCCATCTTTAGCCTGCTCTCTTTCAAGAGCTTTGGCCTCGGTGCAGATAGCAGGAAAGGTCATTCCCGGCGTGCGACGAAGAAGTCGTTTCAATTCTTGTTTCACCAGGCTTTCTTGTAGTCCCCTGATTAACTGTGTCTTTAGAAGCTCATCTTCAATGTCCTCAGCTAGTGGTTCCCTCGCTTGCCGCTTGTGATAGAGCTCACGAAAGCGTAGAATGAAAGTTCCTATTCCCTCCTCTGCGCCCTGCCTGCATTCATAGAACTGAGCCCTCAGAGTGGCCAGTGACTGACTTCCCGCATACAATGAAGTCAGACGATCTAATATTTTCTTCCCAGTGTCCCGCTCACTAAGGGGTAATAGTACAATTTCCCGTTTTGCTTCACCACCCAGAGCACTTAAGATAACTACTATTTGTTCGTTCAAAAGACCCTGAGCCCATTTTTGCCCGCCATTCCTCCGTTTGAAGGCTTTCCCTTCAAACATAGGAAGCCATGGCCCCCCCATGTACCAAGGTAACATAATGTGATTTACCACATTGGGAGCTGGATTAACAGCGACTCCCTCGTTACCCTCAACCGACGTGCTGACCGTGTGTGTAAGAGGGATCCTGCCGACAACGCCAAAATTCAAGGTGTCGTGAGTGAGCCCTCTAGGTAATGGCCCACTTGCTGGCACCCAGTTCTTTTAATCCCCCAATTAACTCACACACACGAGGAGCAGGCAGATATCAGGTAACAAAATAATCTCTATTATAAATTAAGTTAATAGTAAGGGACCATATCAGTCAAGCTTCTCACATGGAAATGTTACACAGAGTAATGTCGTGCCTATCGACCACCCCGTCATTCAGGCGGTTACTGCTCTACCCCACCCCCCTGCTGGCCGGAGGGACTATCAATGGTACAATTAACAATAAACTAACCAAAGCATGCAAACAACGCAAACACAGGGCACTTCTATTGATGGAATCACTGCAAACACAGGGCACTTCTATTGATGGAATGACTGCAAACACGGGGCACTTCTATTGATGGAATCACTGCAAACACGGGGCACTTCTATTGATGGAATCACTGCACACATCACACCATGAACATGCTCTCCCACTCACTGGCCGCTCAGGAGAAAAGAGGGAATGTATGCTATATGCATACAGTATATATAATGCATCCACATTTGACATCCACAAATCCCATCCCTACTGGCGACACATACACATATATATATATATACATATTCTATATATTTCAGACTTGAAACTTTTGAGTTCTGACCTAAAACCTCCCTCTTCTCCTCCGCCTCATGACAGCACCACCCCCAAGTTTCTCCTCGCAAATCAGAGATCGGTGACACATTTATGCATTCAAGACCGTAGCCAAGTGCTGGGGCGAAACCTAGTGGACGTACAGGAGCATTGCGTCAAAACAGCATAGGTCCACAACAACAACAACATGTGACCGTAAAACAAAACAAGAACCATTTATTGATGTGCATAACATTCCTCACAATAGACACATTGTTGTAAGAAGAATCGTAACTACCAAAGTGGAACAAATACATGCTTTACCAAATGCTTACAGGTACTTAATAAGACTTATCCTCACTATAGCCTATAATACAGTTAGAGATGTATAACGTATTTTTAACAGAGTATCAGTCTCCTTAGAGACGGTCAAAAATTGCCATTGCTGACTATATTTCAAGTCATCATAGCGGGGTATTGGGTAAAGTTTTCAACTAGCAATAATCGCGCCTCGGATAAACCTCATAGGCTACGATACTGCCGCTGCGCAAAGATAACCTGGAAGGGATTGACAGGGACAATTGTTGCTAACAACGACCTCTAAGAAAATGGTTTTATGTGAAAGTATTATCAGAGACGACATTCTAATAGAAGCACTGACTTTATTTAGGTATAACAGATTTGGATAAATGCTTAAACACAGTAAAGTAGTAATTGTCAAATAGCACAACAAGGGGTTAATGAAACACACCTCTGAGATGCCCAATGCATTGTGGTACGAGTCCACAACATGAATCGAGCAGCGCCCATGCAGCTTAATGGAAAACAGTCTCTTTACATCTGAGGGCCTGGCTGACTAGTGATGGACACGTTGGTGTTTTCACAGTGCAGAAGGAAACATGGATTTACAACAGTATCTCAGTACAGCAACAATTGTTAATGCATTACATTAATGTCCTTTAGCAGACGTTTTGGTCCAAAGCGAGAGAACTACTAGTCACCAGAAGTCACAAGTGCATTTACGTCCTAACAAGCTAAAATATTATAATTTCAACATACATATACTATATTCTATATATTTCAGACTTGAAACTTTTGAGTTCTGACCTAAAACCTCCCTCTTCTCCTCCGCCTCATGACAGCACCACCCCCAAGTTTCTCCTCCCAAATCAGAGATCGGTGACACATTTATGAATTCAAGACCGTAGCCAAGTGCTGGGGCCAAACCTAGTGGCCGTACAGGAGCATTGCGTCAAAACAGCATAGGTCCACAACAACAACAACATGTGACCCGTAAAACAAAACAAGAACCATTTATTGATGTGCATAACATTCCTCACAATAGACACATTATTGTAAGAAGAATCGTAACTACCAAATTGGAACAAATACATGCTTTACCAAATGCTTACAGGTACTTAATAAGACTTATTCTCACTATAGCCTATAATACAATTAGAGATGTATAACGTATTTTTAACAGAGTATCAGTCTCCTTAGAGACGGTCAAAAATTGCCATTGCTGACTATATTTCAAGTCATCATAGCGGGGTATTGGGTAAAGTTTTCAACTAGCAATAATCGCGCCTCGGATAAACCTCATAGGCTACGATACTGCCACTGCGCAAAGATAACCTGGAAGTGATTGACAGGGACAATTGTTGCTAACAACGACCTCTAAGAAAATAGGTTTACGTGAAAGGATTATCAGAGAAGACATTCTAATAGAAGCACTGACTTTATTTAGGTATAACAGATTTGGATAAATGCTTAAACACAGTAAAGTAGTAATTGTCAAATAGCACAACAAGGGGTTAATGAAACACACCTCTGAGATGCCCAATGCATTGTGGTACGAGTCCACAACATGAATCGAGCAGCGCCCATGCAGCTTAATGGAAAACAGTCTCTTTACATCTGAGGGCCTGGCTGACTAGTGATGGACACGTTGGTGTTTTCACAGTGCAGAAGGAAACATGGATTTACAACAGTATCTCAGTACAGCAACAATTGTTAATGCATTACATTAAAGTCCTTTAGCAGACGTTTTGGTCCAAAGCGAGAGAACTACTAGTCACCAGAAGTCACAAGTGCATTTACGTCCTAACAAGCTCAAATATTATAATTTCAACATACATGCATACACATATATATATATATACATATACTATATTCTATATATTTCAGACTTGAAACTTTTGAGTTCTGACCCAAAACCTCCCTCTTCTCCTCCGCCTCATGACAGCACCACCCCCAAGTTTCTCCTCCCAAATCAGAGATCGGTGACACATTTATGCATTCAAGACCGTAGCCAAGTGCTGGGGCGAAACCTAGTGGCCGTACAGGAGCATTGCGTCAAAACAGCATAGGTCCACAACAACAACAACATGTGACCCGTAAAACAAAACAAGAACCATTTATTGATGTGCATAACATTCCTCACAATAGACACACTGTTGTAAGACCTGTTGTCACCACCCTGCGACCAGACATTGTTCTTGTGTCTGAGTCCACCAAGCAAGCTGTGCTGCTGGAGTTGACAGTCCCGTGGGAAGATCGCTTGGAAGAAGCCTTTGAAAGGAAGCTCTCCAAGTACGCAGGACTGGTCAGCGACTGTCAGCAGGCTGGTTGGAGAGCAAGGTGTTTCCCGGTGGAAGTTGGATGCAGAGGATTCGCAGCCCGTTCCTTGGTCAGAGCCTTCAGCAGTTTAGGCATCGAGGGAGTGAGAAAGAGGAGAGCCATCCGCAGTACCACCGATGCGGCAGAGAGGGCCTCAAGATGGTTGTGGCTCAAAAGAGGGGAGCCATGGAGTCATGGTAGCTAGCTAGCCATCTGGACACAAGCTGGGGTCTGATCAGCCCCGGCTGGGTCACCTGGAGGAGGGCGTATGATGTTGCGAGACCCGAAACGTCCTATGATTCCAGGAACATCACTGAAGATGTGTCCAGACTAGGCATCAGTAGATGTATGTACACAGCGAATACCCTGAGTGATCAGTGACAGCCAGGAAAGACTGGATGACAACCATGAATAGTGTGGCGACTACTGGAGAGTCAGTGACAGCCCGGAGAGACGGCAACCGGGGCAGAAAGGGTTGGCAACCCAATCTGCATCCTCTGAGAGGAGGAACCCAACCAAGCTACGATGAACTTAATGGAAAAATACCCCCAGGGGTGCCCGAGAGGGCGGGAGGATGAGCACCCCAGTCTGACGGACACAACGGTAACAGACCCAGGCAACGGACAAACGACTATGATTAAGCAGTGTACATGCGGTAAAGTCTGCAAGAACATCCATGGCTTAAAGATCCACCGAGCGAGGATGAAGTGCCCATTGGGAGCAGAAGCAACACAACGCACAGGTGTTACACCTGGTGAGACGCAGGAGGTGCCAGGCCCGGAGTCACCCCATAGTGCCCAGAACCTCCAAGTGTTGCAGACAACTCCCTCGAGCATCAAGTCTGACAGGAGGCGGATCAAATGGCCTGCAGCTAGCATGACCTCACTCTGGAAGCAGTTCGATGACGATGTCGACCAAATTCTGGATGCAATGGCGAAAGGAGAGGCCGACAGGAAGCTACAAGCTATGACAACAATCATTGTCAGCATCGCAGCTGAACGGTTCGGCGAGGAGGAGAAGAAAAGCTCCGGAACATCTTACTCAAAGAATCAAAGAGCTGTAAGGATCCACAACATCAGAAAGGAGATGAAAGTGCTGAAGTCCCAGTACAAGGTGGCAGGAGAAGAGGAACGCACTGGCCTAGCCCAGCTAATGTGCATCCTTCGGAAAAACATCAGAGTTCTCCGCCGGGCCGAGTGGCATCGGAGGCGGCGGCGCGAGAGAGCACGTAAACGTGCTGCTTTCATCGCTAACCCCTTCAAGTTCACTAAGGATTTGCTGGGGCAGAAGCGCAGTGGCAAACTGGCCTCCTCGCAGGATGACATAGACCAACATCTGAAGCAGACGTACAGCGACCCCGCAAGAGAGCAGGAGTTGGGAGAGTGTAACAACCTAATAGACCCCCTGAACCAGAAGTGCAGTTCGACATGTCGGAGCTGCAGCTAAAGGAAGTCAGGGAGGTTGTCCGCAAAGCAAGGGCAAGCTCTGCTCCAGGACCGAGTGGCACTTCATACAAAGTGTATAAGTACTGTCCCAAACTCCTGCTGCGTCTGTGGTACATCTTGCGAGTCTTCTGGAGAAGGGGGAGGATCCCTGATCAATGGAGAGTGGCTGAAGGGGTATGGATCCCGAAGGAGGAAAACTCCACTCAGCTAGACCAGTTCCGCATCATCTCCCTGCTGTGTGTTGAGGCAAAGGTTTTCTTCAGCGCTGTTTCCAATCGGCTGTGTACCTACCTGGCAGAGAACACCTACATCGATACATCTGTCCAGAAAGGTGGCATTTCAGGAATGCCAGGATGTCTGGAGCATACCGGTGTGGTGACACAGCTTATTCGGGAGGCCAGAGAGAACAAGGGCAACCTGTCAGTGCTGTGGCTTGACCTGGAGAATGCATTCGGCTCCATTCCACACAAGCTGGTTCAGTTCACTTTGAGAAAACATCATGTCCCAAGCAGGTGTAGAGACCTCATCGCTGATTATTACAGCAATTTCAGGATGAGGGTCTCTTCAGGAGCAATAACATCCAGTTGGCACAAGGTGGAGATCGGTATCATCACAGGGTGTACTATCTCTGTGACATTGTTCTCCCTAGCCATGAACATGCTCACTAAGTCTGCTGAGCCAGAGTGCAGAGGGCCCCGCACGAATTCCGGACAACGGCAACCACCCATCAGGGCATTCATGGATGACCTCACAGTCATGACAGAATCAGTCCAAGGCTGCCGGTGGATTCTGAAGGGGCTTGAAGAGCTGGTGGAGTGGGCCCGGATGTGTTTCAAACCCGCCAAATCCAGATCAATGGTGCTGAGGAAAGGGAAGGTGGTGGACAAGTTCCGGTTTAACATCGCAGACACAGCCATCCCATCTATCTCAGAGAAGCCAGTCAAGAGCTTGGGAAAAGTTTTTGACTGCTCTCTGAGAGACACAACATCTATCCAGTCGACCTGCACTGAGTTGGATGGCTGGCTGAAATCCGTGGACAAGTCAGGCCTACCTGGGAAGTTTAAAGCCTGGGTCTACCAACATGGCATTCTTCCCAGGATTCTGTGGCCCCTCCTTGTCTATGCGGTCCCTATCTCAACAGTTGAGACCCTAGAGAGGAGGGTCAGCAACCACCTCCGGAGATTGCTTGGGTTACCAAGGAGCCTGAGCAGCATTGCACTCTACGGGAACACCAACAAGCTGCAACTGCCTTTCAAATCCTTGGAGGAGGAATTCAAGGTAACTAGAGCCAGAGAAGTGGTTCAATACAGGGACTCAAGTGATCCGAAGGTGGCTAAAGCAGGGATCCAAGTGAGGACTGGCAGGAAATGGAGGGCAGAGGAAGCAGTTCAAGAGGCAGAGGCAAGGCTGCGTCACAAGAGCCTGGTGGGAGTGGTCACACGAGGTCGAGCTGGGCTAGGATCCTTTCCAACTCCCCAAATGAACACCAGGGGGAAGGAAGGGCGCCGTCTTGTTCAGGAGGAGGTGAGAGCAGCAGTGGAGGAGACAAGAACCTGCAAGGCAGTGGGAATGAAGCAACAGGGAGCTTGGACGAGATGGGAGAATGCGGTTGAGAGGAAAGTGACCTGGGCTGAGCTTTGGAAAGCCGAGCCTCACCGCATCAAATTCCTAATCCAGGCAGTGTATGATGTGCTTCCAAGCCCGTCAAATCTGCACACATGGGGCATAGCAGAGACACCAGCATGCCCATTGTGTTCCAAGCGAGGAACCCTGGAACACATCCTCAGTTGCTGTACAAAGGCACTTGGAGATGGACGGTACAGGTGGAGGCATGACCAAGTCCTGAAGACCATTGCTGAAGCCATTAGCGCAGGACTGGCGTGGTCAAAGCAGTTCTGACACTCCAAGGACACCATCGCCTTTGTCAGAGCTGGGGACAAGCCAACTTCTGCCAGAAAAACATCTGCAGGCATCCTGACTTCTGCAAGAGACTGGCAGTTGTTGGTGGACCTTGAACATCAGCTGAAGTTCCCCAGCCATATTGCAGTCACCACCCTGCGACCAGACATTGTTCTTGTGTCTGAGTCCACCAAGCAAGCTGTGCTGCTGGAGCTGACAGTCCCGTGTCAAGTCAAGTCAAGTCAAGTCAAGTTTATTGTCACTTCACAGTTTACAGTTTAGTATAAAGCAGTGATGTGAAAATCTTGTGTGCAATACCCGACGACAGACAGCAGTTATAAAATAAGGGAAGATCGCTTGGAAGAAGCCTTTGAAAGGAAGCTCTCCAAGTACGCAGGACTGGTCAGCGACTGTCAGCAGGCTGGTTGGAGAGCAAGGTGTTTCCCGGTGGAAGTTGGATGCAGAGGATTCGCAGCCCGTTCCTTGGTCAGAGCCTTCAGCAGTTTAGGCATCGAGGGAGTGAGAAAGAGGAGAGCCATCCGCAGTACCACCGATGCGGCAGAGAGGGCCTCAAGATGGTTGTGGCTCAAAAGAGGGGAGCCATGGAGTCATGGTAGCTAGCTAGCCATCTGGACACAAGCTGGGGTCTGATCAGCCCCGGCTGGGTCACCTGGAGGAGGGCGTATGATGTTGCGAGACCCGAAACGTCCTATGATTCCAGGAACATCACTGAAGATGTGTCCAGACTAGGCATCAGTAGATGTATGTACACAGCAAGAAGAATCGTAACTACCAAAGTGGAACAAATACATGCTTTACCAAATGCTTACAGGTACTTAATAAGACTTATCCTCACTTTAGCCTATAATACAGTTAGAGATGTATAACATATTATTAACAGAGTATCAGCCTCCTTAGAGACGGTCAAAAATTGCCATTGCTGACTATATTTCAAGTCATCATAGCGGGGTATTGGGTAAAGTTTTCAACTAGCAATAATCGCGCCTCGGATAAACCTCATAGGCTACGATACTGCCGCTGCGCAAAGATAACCTGGAAGTGATTGACAGGGACAATTGTTGCTAACAACGACCTCTAAGAAAATGGTTTTATGTGAAAGTATTATCAGAGACGACATTCTAATAGAAGCACTGACTTTATTTAGGTATAACAGATTTGGATAAATGCTTAAACACAGTAAAGTAGTAATTGTCAAATAGCACAACAAGGGGTTAATGAAACACACCTCTGAGATGCCCAATGCATTGTGGTACGAGTCCACAACATGAATCGAGCAGCGCCCATGCAGCTTAATGGAAAACAGTCTCTTTACATCTGAGGGCCTGGCTGACTAGTGATGGACACGTTGGTGTTTTCACAGTGCAGAAGGAAACATGGATTTACAACAGTATCTCAGTACAGCAACAATTGCTAATGCATTACATTAAAGTCCTTTAGCAGACGTTTTGGTCCAAAGCGAGAGAACTACTAGTCACCAGAAGTCACAAGTGCATTTACGTCCTAACAAGCTCAAAATATTATAATATCAACATACATGCATACACATATAATATATATATAATATATACATATACTATATTCTATATATTTCAGACTTGAAACTTTTGAGTTCTGACCTAAAACCTCCCTCTTCTCCTCCGCCTCATGACAGCACCAGCCCCAAGTTTCTCCTCCCAAATCAGAGATCGGTGACACATTTATGCATTCAAGACCGTAGCCAAGTGCTGGGGCCAAACCTAGTGGCCGTACAGGAGCATTGCGTCAAAACAGCATAGGTCCACAACAACAACAACATGTGACCCGTAAAACAAAACAAGAACCATTTATTGATGTGCATAACATTCCTCACAATAGACACATTGTTGTAAGAAGAATCGTAACTACCAAAGTGGAACAAATACATGCTTTACCAAATGCTTACAGGTACTTAATAAGACTTATCCTCACTATAGCCTATAATACAGTTAGAGATGTATAACGTATTTTTAACAGAGTATCAGTCTCCTTAGAGACGGTCAAAAATTGCCATTGCTGACTATATTTCAAGTCATCATAGCGGTTATGGGCGGCACTCTAGCTCAGGAGGTAGAGCGGTCGCCTCACAACCGGAAGGTTGCTGGTTCGATCCCCGGCTCCTCCTAGCAAAAACTGTCGAGGTGTCCTTGAGGAAGACCCTAACCCTAACTGCTCCCCGGGCGCTGTATGAATAGCTGCCCACTGCTCCTAATACTAGGATGGGTTAAATGCAGAGAACACATTTAACTGTATGTCTTCATGTATGTGACCAATAAAGAGGATTCAATCCTCACAATTTGTTTTTTGTTGTATTGGGTAAAGTTTTCAACTAGCAATAATCACACCTCGGATAAACCTCATAGGCTACGATACTGCCGCTGCGCAAAAATAACCTGGAAGTGATTGACAGGGACAATTGTTGCTAACAACGACCTCTAAGAAAATGGTTTTATGTGAAAGGATTATCAGAGAAGACATTCTAATAGAAGTGGAATAGAACTGACTTTATTTAGGTATAACAGATTTGGATAAATGCTTAAACACAGTAAAGTAGTAATTGTCAAATAGCACAACAAGGGGTTAATGAAACACACCTCTGAGATGCCCAATGCATTGTGGTACGAGTCCACAACATGAATCGAGCAGCGCCCATGCAGCTTAATGGAAAACAGTCTCTTTACATCTGAGGGCCTGGCTGACTAGTGATGGAGACGTTGGTGTTTTCACAGTGCAGAAGGAAACATGGATTTACAACAGTATCTCAGTACAGCAACAATTGTTAATGCATTACATTAAAGTCCTTTAGCAGACGTTTTGGTCCAAAGCGAGAGAACTACTAGTCACCAGAAGTCACAAGTGCATTTACGTCCTAACAAGCTCAAATATTATAATTTCAACATACATATACTATATTCTATATATTTCAGACTTGAAACTTTTGAGTTCTGACCTAAAACCTCCCTCTTCTCCTCCGCCTCATGACAGCACCACCCCCAAGTTTCTCCTCCCAAATCAGAGATCGGTGACACATTTATGCATTCAAGACCGTAGCCAAGTGCTGGGGCCAAACCTAGTGGCCGTACAGGAGCATTGCGTCAAAACAGCATAGGTCCACAACAAC
Source organism: Muraenolepis orangiensis (assembly GCA_027704905.1). Classification (NCBI taxonomy): domain Eukaryota; kingdom Metazoa; phylum Chordata; class Actinopteri; order Gadiformes; family Muraenolepididae; genus Muraenolepis; species Muraenolepis orangiensis. The sequence goes on along the minus strand of CM051012.1, from coordinate 2,930,455 downwards.
AACAACATGTGACCCGTAAAACAAAACAAGAACCATTTATTGATGTGCATAACATTCCTCACAATAGACACATTGTTGTAAGAAGAATCGTAACTACCAAAGTGGAACAAACACATGCTTTACCAAATGCTTACAGGTACTTAATAAGACTTATCCTCACTATAGCCTATAATACAGTTAGAGATGTATAACGTATTTTTAACAGAGTATCAGTCTCCTTAGAGACGGTCAAAAATTGCCATTGCTGACTATATTTCAAGTCATCATAGCGGGGTATTGGGTAAAGTTTTCAACTAGCAATAATCGCGCCTCGGATAAACCTCATAGGCTACGATACTGCCGCTGCGCAAAGATAACCTGGAAGTGATTGACAGGGACAATTGTTGCTAACAACGACCTCTAAGAAAATGGTTTTATGTGAAAGGATTATCAGAGAAGACATTCTAATAGAAGCACTGACTTTATTTAGGTATAACAGATTTGGATAAATGCTTAAACACAGTAAAGTAGTAATTGTCAAATAGCACAACAAGGGGTTAATGAAACACACCTCTGAGATGCCCAATGCATTGTGGTACGAGTCCACAACATGAATCGAGCAGCGCCCATGCAGCTTAATGGAAAACAGTCTCTTTACATCTGAGGGCCTGGCTGACTAGTGATGGACACGTTGGTGTTTTCACAGTGCAGAAGGAAACATGGATTTACAACAGTATCTCAGTACAGCAACAATTGTTAATGCATTACATTAAAGTCCTTTAGCAGACGTTTTGGTCCAAAGCGAGAGAACTACTAGTCACCAGAAGTCACAAGTGCATTTACGTCCTAACAAGCTCAAATATTATAATTTCAACATACATGCATACACATATATATATATATATATATACATATACTATATTCTATATATTTCAGACTTGAAACTTTTGAGTTCTGACCTAAAAGCTCCCTCTTCTCCTCCGCCTCATGACAGCACCACCCCCAAGTTTCTCCTCCCAAATCAGAGATCGGTGACACATTTATGCATTCAAGACCGTAGCCAAGTGCTGGGGCCAAACCTAGTGGCCGTACAGGAGCATTGCGTCAAAACAGCATAGGTCCACAACAACAACAACATGTGACCCGTAAAACAAAACAAGAACCATTTATTGATGTGCATAACATTCCTCACAATAGACACATTGTTGTAAGAAGAATCGTAACTACCAAAGTGGAACAAATACATGCTTTACCAAATGCTTACAGGTACTTAATAAGACTTATCCTCACTATAGCCTATAATACAGTTAGAGATGTATAACGTATTTTTAACAGAGTATCAGCCTCCTTAGAGACGGTCAAAAATTGCCATTGCTGACTATATTTCAAGTCATCATAGCGGGGTATTGGGTAAAGTTTTCAACTAGCAATAATCGCGCCTCGGATAAACCTCATAGGCTACGATACTGCCGCTGCGCAAAGATAACCTGGAAGTGATTGACAGGGACAATTGTTGATAACAATAGCACCCATAGTTTAGAACCCGTAGGATTCAAATCCTAAACTTAAAGGTTGTTCCAAAACATTTAAAGGGTTTAAGAAAAGTGAAATTTATGTCAAGTGGTGACTACAAGTCACATTTGTTTTTTAACTGAGCTCATTGTATTTTGTCTATGTCTGTTATATGTGTATTTTGGTACCATTCCCTTTATTTCTATTTTTCTGAATACAAGCCGGCGCTTCTTTAATTCCTACATACCTGTCTTGTCTCATCATTGGGTTACTCTTAAATGCTCCAGTAGCCGAACCTTAACAATTACTAACCCAGGATTAATACCTTATATGGTAGTGGTTATAAGTCCATTACACACAGGTGATACACGTGTTACACATGCATACACATATATATATATATATACATATACTATATTCTATATATTTCAGACTTGAAACTTTTGAGTTCTGACCTAAAAGCTCCCTCTTCTCCTCCGCCTCATGACAGCACCACCCCCAAGTTTCTCCCCCCAAATCAGAGATCGGTGACACATTTATGAATTCAAGACCGTAGCCAAGTGCTGGGGCCAAACCTAGTGGCCGTACAGGAGCATTGCGTCAAAACAGCATAGGTCCACAACAACAACAACATGTGACCCGTAAAACAAAACAAGAACCATTTATTGATGTGCATAACATTCCTCACAATAGACACATGTTGTAAGAAGAATCGTAACTACCAAAGTGGAACAAATACATGCTTTACCAAATGCTTACAGGTACTTAATAAGACTTATCCTCACTATAGCCTATAATACAGTTAGAGATGTATAACGTATTTTTAACAGAGTATCAGTCTCCTTAGAGACGGTCAAAAATTGCCATTGCTGACTATATTTCAAGTCATCATAGCGGGGTATTGGGTAAAGTTTTCAACTAGCAATAATCGCGCCTCGGATAAACCTCATAGGCTACGATACTGCCGCTGCGCAAAGATAACCTGGAAGTGATTGACAGGGACAATTGTTGCTAACAACGACCTCTAAGAAAATGGTTTTATGTGAAAGGATTATCAGAGAAGACATTCTAATAGAAGCACTGACTTTATTTAGGTATAACAGAGTTGGATAAATGCTTAAACACAGTAAAGTAGTAATTGTCAAATAGCACAACAAGGGGTTAATGAAACACACCTCTGAGATGCCCAATGCATTGTGGTACGAGTCCACAACATGAATCGAGCAGCGCCCATGCAGCTTAATGGAAAACAGTCTCTTTACATCTGAGGGCCTGGCTGACTAGTGATGGACACGTTGGTGTTTTCACAGTGCAGAAGGAAACATGGATTTACAACAGTATCTCAGTACAGCAACAATTGTTAATGCATTACATTAAAGTCCTTTAGCAGACGTTTTGGTCCAAAGCGAGAGAACTACTAGTCACCAGAAGTCACAAGTGCATTTACGTCCTAACAAGCTCAAATATTATAATTTCAACATACATGTGTAACCCAGGTCATGTAGACTGGTTACTGATGGATAGATGAGGATGTTCTGTCGGGTAATGTCACTGGTGAAAAGGAGGAGCAAGTCTGCCTAGCTTGACTGCTGCTGACTAGTGGCCAGCCAATGATAAAAAAGACCTGTGAATTCCCCCAATCAGACGGCACCCCTCTATTACTTGCCCCGCCCCTTCTCTGTCTCTGCCGCTGCTCTGCTGTGAACCCCCACTCACACAGAACCAACCTGCGCTGAAGGAGAGAGACCTAGTCACAGAGCACAGGCAAATTAATAAGTTTAAATCTAAAAGTGGATATAGTGTACAGTGCGCACGCCTTGCCCATCATCTCGGTGTTGCCAGAGGGCTGAGAGTTGTTTCAAACAACATTGCTGAGTGTGCTGGGTGTGTGCTGCCTCTGTACTGCATCACCAGTCCTGGTGATTACAGGATAACTTTATTTGGATGCCATTGGTCAGGTTTTTTGGATGAGGCCAGAGTCTGGGTCTACCAGGGATGGCGAGCTGCTGAAGGAGACTACATGCGAAGACCATCTTTGGATTTCCCTTGGCGACTCACTCTGCACTGAATCTGTGGTTCTGCCAGTGTGGTGGATGGAACTGATCTTGAAAGGAACTCTGAACTCTGCATGGTATCCATCCCATGGTGCTGCACTCCACAGTGTAGTTGGACTGTCGGTTGACTCACTCACATACATCCATTTGTGGTTTAAATGTTGGGTTTATTGACTGGGGATTGATGTGTTATTGTGGATTGACTGATTGTGATTTCATGCTACAGTTAAAGAAAGATATTTACCAGGGTGCACCCATAGTTTAGAACCCGTAGGATTTAAATTCTAAACAAAGGTTGTTTAAGAAAAGTGAAGTTTATGTCAAGTGGTGACTACAAGTCACATTTGTTTTTTTACTGAGCTCATTGTATTTTGTCTATGTCTGTTATGTGTATTTTGGTACCAGTTCCTTTACTTCTATTTTTCTGAATACAAGCCGGCGCTTCTTTAATTCCTACATACCTGTCTTGTCTCATCATTGGGTTACTCTTAAATGCTCCAGTAGCCGAACCTTAACAATTACTAACCCAGGATTAATACCTTATATGGTAGTGGTCATAAGTCCATTACACACAGGTGATACACGTGTTACATAAAATATGGCGAGCTAGCCAGGAGCATTGTGGGTAATTAATGACTAAACGAGATAACAGGTATTGATAAAAAATATATATATATATATATATACACAAATAACCATCCATCCATCCATCCATCCATCCATCTTCTCCCGCTTATCCGAAATCGGGTCGCGGAGGTAGCAGCTCCAGCAGGGGACTCCAAACTTCCCTCTCCCTGGCAACATCGACTAGCTCTGACTGGGGGATCCCGAGGCGTTCCCAGGCCAGTGTGGAGATGTAATCACCCCACCTGTACCTCGGTCTGCCCCGTGGTCTCTTCCCAGTTGGATGTGCCTGGAAAACCTCCCTCGGGAGGCGACCAGGAAGCATCCTTACTAGATGCCCGAACCACCTCAACTGGCTCCTTTCTACGCGAAGGAGCAGCAGCTCTACTCCGAGTCTCTCACGAGTGACTGAGCTTCTCACCCTATCCCTCAGGGAGATACCAGCCACCCTCCTGAGGAAACTCATTTCGGCCGCTTGTATTCGCGATCTCGTCCTTTCGGTCATTACCCATTGCTCATGGCCATAGGTGAGGGTAGGAACGAAGACTGATCGGTAGATCGAGAGCTTTGCCTTCTGGCTCAGCTCTCTTTTGGTTACAACGGTGCGCCAAAGTGCACCCAATACCGCTCCCGCTGCACCTATTCTCCTGTCAATCTCACGCTCCATCCTCCCCTCACTCGAGAACAAGACCCCGAGATACTTGAACTCCTTCACTTGGGATAAGGACTCCCTCCCTACTTGGAGTAGACAATCCACCGGTTTCCTGCTAAGAACCATGGCCTCAGATTTGGAGGTGCTGATCCTCATCCCAGCCGCTTCACATTCTGCTGCAAACCGATCCAGTGAGTGCTGAAGGTCACATACTGATGACGCAAACAGGACCACATCATCTGCAAACAGCAGCGATTCAATCCTGAGCCCACCATACTGAAACCCCTCCCCTCCATGACTACGCCTTGAAATCCTGTCCATGAAAATCACAAACAGGATGGGTGACAAAGCGCAGCCCTGGCGGAGGCCAACACCCACTGAGAACAGGCCTGACTTTGTACCGAGAATCCGGACACAGCTCCTGCTTTGGGAGTAGAGAGATTGGATGGCCCTCAACAATGACCCCCGCACCCCATACTCCCGCAGCACCCCCCACAGTATTTCCCGAGGGACCCGATCATATGCCTTCTCCAAATCTACAAAACACATGTAGACCGGATGGGCATACTCCCAAGCCCCCTCCAGGATCCTTGCAAGAGTGAAAAGCTGGTCCGTTGTTCCACGACCAGGGCGGAATCCGCATTGTTCCTCTTCAATCTGAGGTTCGACTATCGGCCGAACCCTCCTTTCCAGCACCTTGGAGTAGACTTTCCCAGGGAGGCTGAGTAATGTGATACCCCTGTAATTGGCACACACCCTCTGGTCACCCTTTTTGAACAGGGGTACCACCACCCCCGTTTGCCACTCCTCAGGCACTGTCCCAGACTTCCACGCAATGTTGAAAAGACGTGTCATCCATGACAGCCCCTCAACACCCAGAGCCTTTAGCATTTCTGGACGGATCTCATCAACCCCTGGGGCTTTGCCACTGCGGAGATGTTTGACTACCGCAGTGACTTCCTCCAGGGAGATTGATGTTTGCCGTCCTTCATCCTCCAGCTCTGTCTCTACCATTGAGGGTGTAGTTGGGTTAAGAAGTTCCTCAAAGTGTTCTTTCCACCGCCCGATCACCTCCTCAGTTGAGGTCAGCAATGTCCCACCCTTACTGTACACAGCTTGGATGGACCCACGCTTCCCCCTCCTGAGGCGCCGGATTGTTTGCCAGAAACGCTTTGGTGCCGACTGAAAGTCCTTCTCCATGGCTTCTCCGAATTCCTCCCACACCCGCTGCTTTGCCTCCGCTACAGCCGAGGCTGCCGTCCTCTTGGCCTGTCGATACCTCGCAACCGAGTCCGGAGTCTCACAGGCTAACATAGCCCGGAAGGCCTCCTTCTTCAGCCGGACGGCTTCCCTGACCACCTGTGTCCACCACGAAGTCCGAGGGTTGCCGCCCCTTGAGGCACCAATGACCTTGAGGCCACAACTCTCAACCGCAGCTTCGGCAATAGAAGCTTTGAACAATGACCACTCTGGCTCAATGCCCCCAGCCTCCACAGAGATGCCCGAAAAATTCCGCCGGAGGTGTGAGTTGAAGGTCTCCCGGACAGGGGCATCCACCAGACGTTCCCAGTTCACCCGCACTACACGTTTGGGCTTACCAGGTCTGTCCAGAGGCTTCCCCCGCCATCTTACCCAACTCACCACCAGATGGTGATCGGTTGACAGCTCTGCCCCTCTCTTCACCCGAGTGTCCAAAACATGCGGCCTCAGGCCAGATGATACGATAACAAAATCGATCATTGACCTTCGGCCTAAGGTGCTCTGGTACCATGTACACTTATGAGCATCCTTATGTTTGAACATGGTGTTTGTTATGGCCAATCCATGACTAGCACAGAAATCCAATAACAAAACCCCACTCCGGTTCAGATCAGGTAGGCCGTTCATCCCCAACACGCCCCTCCAAGTTTCCCCATCGTTACCCACGTGTGCGTTGAAGTCTCCCAGGAGGACTATAGAATCCCCTTCCGGAGCCCCATGCAGGACTCCATCCAGGGTGTGCAAGAAGGCGGGATATTCCGAACTGTTGTTTGGTGCATAGGCACAAACAACAGTCAGAGTTTTCCCTCCCATGACCCTAAGGCGTAGGGAGGCGACCCTCTCGTCCACCGGGGTAAACTCCAACAAAGCGGCACTCAGCCGGGGACTTGTGAGTATCCCCACACCCGCCCGGCGCCTCACACCCTGAGCAACTCCAGAGAAGAAAAGAGTCCAACCCCTATCCAGGAGTTTAGTTCCAGAGCCAGTGCTGTGCGTAGAGGTAAGCCCCACCAGATCTAATTGGTAGCGCTCCACCTCCCGCACCAGCTCAGGCTCCTTCCCCCCCAGAGAAGTGACATTCCACGTCCCCAAAGCCAGTCTCTGTTGGCTGGGTTTGGTCCGTCGATGCCCCCTGCCTTCACTGCCGCCTAACTGGCAGTGCACCCGACCCCAGTGGTTCTTCCCGTAGGTGGTGGGTCCGCGGGAAGGAGAAATGGCCACGTTGCTTTTTCGGGCAATGCCCGACCGGGCTCCGTGGCTAACCCGGCCACCAGGCGCTCGCTTACGGGCCCTCTTTCCAGGCCTAGCTCCGGAAAGGGGCCCCGGGCTTCCTCCGGGCAGGGTATCCTCAATTCTAGTTTGTATGTCCATTGAAGTCTTTGAACCATTCTTAGTCTGGCCCCTCCCCTGAGACCAATCTGCCATGGGAGACCCTACCAGGAGCACTAGGCTCCAGACAACACAGCTCTCAGGTTCACAGGGACACCCAAACCTCTCCACCACGATAAGGTGATGGTTCCCGGAGAGGCACCATCAAATAACTTGAAGTTAATTTGAAGCCCGGTCAAAATGGAAATAGTTATGAGTGAACAGGTCAAAATCCCTAACTCAGTCATAGTTAGTGGGCTTATCGGTGTAGAATTTGATGAGGAAATCACTGAACACTTAAAAACTCATGGCAAAATTAACCGTATACTCCCCATTGAAGATGATGAATCTCCATTTTATGGGCAGTTAATTTATGAGTTTGAGTCTGGCGCGTCCATGGAGTCACTTCAGTCCTTGTTGCCCCTTACTTATGACAGCCCCAGCAGAGCAGATGTCACGTACAAAGTGAAGGCCTTAGCTTCCGTGTACACTCCTACAGCAAGCAGTAGCGCCACCTGTACTTACCTTGAAGAGCTGCAAACCATAGCTAAGCTAAGCGGGAAATCCTTTGAAGAACTGCTACGAGGAGAGCTTGCTAAACTTACCACATCTGCTGCTTCACCTCTGAGTAACAGTGAAGACGGAGCAAGTGAATTTCCAGGGCCAGGCCCAAGACAGACCCCAGTTGACTGGACCCTCGCGCCGCCACTGGCTGCCACATTCCAACCAATCCTTGAGTCGACGAGTTCAGTTGATCTAACTTCCACACTTGGTGCAAGTTCTCAACCCAGGGTCACCTTCGATCTGACATCAGTTCCACCACCCACTATGAAACCTCAGCCACCTGCTTTACCGATTCAACTTCAAAACCTGACCAATGACAACACATCACCTGTCCAAGCACAGGTTGAATCAAAAACGTATCCACACCTCAGTGTAACTGACGTGAACCCTCCTGACATACAGAGGGTCGTCATTGAACACATTGTGAGAAGCCAAGAAGCTGCATCGCATCATCTTGCTCCTTCACGTCTCAGAGCCTTTTCAGGCAGATCTCCCCGTCCAGCCAACGAGGTTGACTATGACACATGGCGTACCAATGTCGAACTGATGATGAATGACCCTGCTATCTCAGACCTGCACCGGTCTAGGAGAATCCTTGACAGTCTTCTGCCACCAGCTATTGAAGTCACCAAGCACTTGGGTCCACAAGCATCCCCCGCAGCTTATCTTGAGCTGCTAGATTCTGCTTATGGCACAGTAGAAGATGGAGATGAGCTCTTTGCCAAGTTCCTGACTACGTTCCAAGACCCAAATGAAAAGCCTTCCAGCTACTTACACAGGTTGCAGGTCGTTTTGGGTTCAGCAGTGAGAAGAGGTGGCGTATCTGCCAGCGAAGTCAACCGACATCTCCTCAACCAGTTCTGTCGAAATTGCTGGGACAATGCACTTCTAACTGACCTCCAGCTGAAGCACAGAAAGAACAATCCCCCTTCATTTGCAGAGTTGCTGTTGCTCCTTCGCACAGAAGAGGATAAACATGCTGCAAAAGTAACTCGCATGAAGCAACACCTTGGTGCCTCCAAGCAACGTGTCACGTCACATCTGCAGAGTGCATGTGCCTATACTGATTCAAATGAGACTGAACAGTTGCAGAAGCAAGTCGCTGCTCTTCAAAGTCAACTCACAAACTTGAAGAAAGCTAAGACTGAAAAGGACAAATCAGCTAATCCCAAAGTAGCTACAGACTACAAAGCCAAGAGTCAAAAGCATGAGAAGCAGCTAACCTCAAGCCGTAATTCAAGCAAACCCCGGCCTTGGTACTGCTTCCGGTGCGGTGAAGATGGGCATATTAAACCATCGTGTGAGAATGAGCCAAACCCTTCACTTGTCGCAGCCAAGAGGAAGCTACTGAACGACAGACAACTTCAGTGGGAAGCTCAACCCGCTTCATCAGATGAGGATCATTTAAACAACTAGCAGCCCCTGTTGAGGGACAAATAGGAGCTGCAAGTAATGAGACCCGTCCCACTGTAACCAAACAGAGAGCCTCACTGAAATGTGCCCATACTAAAGACAAACCCATGAAACTTCCCAGAGGTTTAGTTGGAACAAAGTATACGGCCCAAGTCACCATTGCAGACCAAGAAGTGAACTGTCTTTTAGACACAGGGTCTCAAGTTACTACAGTCCCCCTGTCGTTCTATGAGCAACACTTATCGAGTCAAGCCATTAAGTCCTTAAACAACCTACTCGGGGTAGAAGGAGCTAATGGACAAGAAGTCCCTTACCTGGGATACGTTGAACTGAGCATAACCTTTCCTAAGGAGTTTGTAGGGGTTGATACAGAAGTGCCAACGTTAGCATTGGTTGTTCCCCATCTCCGTGCTGAAGAACAAGTACTAATTGGCACCAACACCCTTGATGTCCTCTACACGGATTATGCTCAGAAGACACCTGCCCTACCCCAGCCTACCTCATTTGGCTATCGTGCAGTTTTAAAGCTTCTACAGCTCAGACAACAGCAAGCTGAAGATGGTAATTTGGGATGGGTGAAACTACAAGGAAACATACCAGAAGTTGTTCCAGCCGGCCACCAAGTAGTTCTCAACGGATGTATCAGTGTGCGTGGGTCCCACACTGACAAATGGGCCATCCTTGAACCCCCTTCAATGTCCTCCTTGCCAGGCGGCCTACTTGTTTCCAGCTGCCTGTTCTCCCTCCCAACTGCCAGACACCACACCCAGCTGCCTGTGGTGATAAAAAACGAGTCAGGGCATGACATTACCATTCCCCCAAGAACGGTGCTGGCTGAAGTAAATGCTGTTCAGCAAGTAATACAAAAATAACCTGCAGTAGCTGACCCCAGCCCTGCAGATAAGTCCGACAGACCCAAATTGAAATTTGACTTTGAAGATTCTCCCATATCCACTGAGTGGAAAGAGCGTGTGACCAGCAAACTCAACTCAATGCCCGAGGTGTTTGCACACCATGACCTTGATTTCGGTCATACTGACAAGGTCAAACATCGCATGAGGCTCAGTGATGAGACTCCTTTCAAGCAGCGAGCAAGACCCATACACCCCCAAGACCTTGAGGCAGTTCGAAAACATCTTCAGGAGCTGTTGAGTTCCGGTGTCATTCGAGAGTCTGAGTCCCCCTTCTCATCACCAATCGTCGAAGTGAGGAAAAAGAATGGTGATGTAAGACTCTGCATTGACTACCGCAAGCTCAATCTGCAAACCATCAAAGATGCATACGCTCTGCCCCACCTAGAAGAAGCCTTCTCCGCCCTAAGTGGGTCGAAGTGGTTCTCCGTGCTTGATCTCAAATCTGGGTACTACCAGATTGAGATGGAGGAAGAAGACAAGCAGAAGACGGCATTCGTCTGCCCCCTAGGCTTCTGGGAGTTTTGTAGGATGCCTCAAGGAATCACCAATGCACCATCCACCTTTCAACGCTTGATGGAACGGTGTATGGGCGACATCAATCTGAAAGAGGTCTTGGTCTTCATAGACGACTTAATTGTCTTTTCAGAGACATTGGAAGAGCACGAGAGCAGACTGCTTCGAGTATTGTCACGTCTGAAAGAATATGGCCTGAAGTTGTCGCCAGAAAAATGCAAGTTTTTCCAGACTTCTGTCCGATATTTGGGACACATTGTCTCCCAAAATGGAGTAGAGACGGACCCAGAGAAGATAAAAGCCCTTTCAACTTGGCCAATTCCCTGTACCCTTAAGGCATTAAGGTCCTTTCTAGGCTTCTCAGGGTACTACAGGAGATATGTCAAGGATTACTCGAAAATAGTCAAACCGCTAAATGACTTGACCTCCGGTTACCCACCACTCCGGAAAGGTTCCAAACCCACTAAGGAGCAGAGTGCACAGTACCACAACCCCAAAGAACCTTTCGGCAGTCGTTGGACATCCACGTGCCAGCAAGCTTTTCAAACCATCATCGACAAGCTCACATCCGCTCCTGTACTGGGTTTTGCTGATCCTAAGCTGCATTACATCCTGCATACCGATGCAAGTACCACCGGGCTAGGAGCAGCCTTATACCAGGAACAAGAGGGGAGGATGCGAGTCATCGCGTTTGCTAGCAGAGGGTTGTCACGGAGCGAGTCCAGATATCCAGCTCACAAGCTTGAATTCTTGGCACTCAAATGGTCGGTCACCGAGAAATTAAAAGACTATCTGTATGGCTGTCCATTCACTGTGGTCACTGACAGTAACCCTCTGACGTATCTCCTCACTTCTGCGAAGCTTGATGCCACAAGTTACAGGTGGTTAGCAGCCCTGTCAACTTTCTCTTTCAAACTTCAGTATCGTGCTGGTAAGCAAAACCAAGATGCTGATGGTCTCTCAAGACATCCCCATGGTGAGCTGTCAGACGACTTAACATCACAGAAAGAGCGAGAGCGCATACAGCAGTTCACGCGACAGCATCTAGCAGACCCCGACATTGTACAAGCCATCTGCGAAAGGCATCTCATCTGCCAAAGAACAGACGATTCTGATGATATTGACCCCGGTATCACTCTGGTTGAGTCTCTTGCCATCTCTGCAGATGCCATACCAAGCATCTTTGAACAAGAAAGTTCATCCGTCATCCCTCATTTCTCAAGCGAGGAGATAAAGGAGAAGCAGAGAGCAGATCCTAGCATCAGAGAGGTCATCTATCAGCTCGAGTCTGGAGAGAAGCCCCCTCCTACTGCTAGAGCTGAGCTCCCAGAACTCCCGCTCTTGTTGCGGGAGTGGAATCGTCTGGAGTTGAGAAGCGGAGTCTTGTATCGACGAAAGCAAGACGGAGCTCATCAAACGTACCAGCTTGTCCTACCAGAGGAGCTGCGACCCCTTGTGTTGACAAGTCTCCACAATGAGAAACAAGACTCGGTTCGACAAACGAGTTACCGAATCCACTCTTGAAGTTGGCGACCGAGTTCTGGTCCGAAGTGTTCGCCTACGTGGTAAACATAAGTTAGCTGATAAGTGGGAACCCGACGTCTACAAAGTTGTAAAGCGTGCCGGTGATCTGCCTGTGTATACAGTCAAGCCTGAGACCAAAGACCGACCACTGCGCACCTTACATCGTGACCTGCTACTAGCTTGTGGGTTCCTACCAGTAAGTGAACCTGAGAAACCAGTCGCACCAAAGCCAGTCCGTAAACCTCACACACGGCGAAATCCTGGTGCTTATGATTCTGAAACAAGCAGTGTTGCAGATATGGAAACACCCTGTGTTAATGGTGACGAAGATATCCCTGTTCCTGTCCACTGGTTTCCAGATCTGCAGGCCCCAGAGCCAGTCACATTCACTAAGGTGTATGAAACTCGTGGATGGAAGTCAAAACAACCTCCTTGTGCTGATGCTTCAGAACAGTCAGAATCCGATCCAGACCCTACTACTTCATTTCCTCCTGTTGAGCTGACTCTTGTGGATGAAGAGGCCCCTGATGATGTTCCAGTAGATGTTGAAGAAGACAACTTACCTGAAAGATACCTCTTACCAGAAGTTCCACCTGCAAAGGAGAAACCTGAAGAGGAGAAACTTGAAGAGGAAAGACCTGAAGAGGAAAACCCTGAAAGTGAAGAGAGAACAAACATACCTGAAGCAGTCACTGTCGAGTCCACTCCAGTTGATGCTGAAACTGCTGATGCAGTTACAGATACAGAAGAGGAAGCTGAATGCCCTGTTCGTCGTTCTTCTAGGATACAGGAGAGGCGAGAGAGAAATCTGATGAACAATCCCCTGATCTCAGTGATTCAGTCACTTTTCCAAGGCCTCAGTACTGCCTTTACAAGCTCATTGGATGGAGAGGACCACATGTCCCTGACATCGCCCAAAGTGGTGACCAGTCAACCACTAAGATGCAATGGATGCAACGGGACGTGCACCAATTCAAGAGGGGAGGGTGTAACCCAGGTCATGTAGACTGGTTACTGATGGATAGATGAGGATGTTCTGTCGGGTAATGTCACTGGTGAAAAGGAGGAGCAAGTCTGCCTAGCTTGACTGCTGCTGACTAGTGGCCAGCCAATGATAAAAAAGACCTGTGAATTCCCCCAATCAGACGGCACCCCTCTATTACTTGCCCCGCCCCTTCTCTGTCTCTGCCGCTGCTCTGCTGTGAACCCCCACTCACACAGAACCAACCTGCGCTGAAGGAGAGAGACCTAGTCACAGAGCACAGGCAAATTAATAAGTTTAAATCTAAAAGTGGATATAGTGTACAGTGCGCACGCCTTGCCCATCATCTCGGTGTTGCCAGAGGGCTGAGAGTTGTTTCAAACAACATTGCTGAGTGTGCTGGGTGTGTGCTGCCTCTGTACTGCATCACCAGTCCTGGTGATTAGAGGATAACTTTATTTGGATGCCATTGGTCAGGTTTTTTGGATGAGGCCAGAGTCTGGGTCTACCAGGGATGGCGAGCTGCTGAAGGAGACTACATGCGAAGACCATCTTTGGATTTCCCTTGGCGACTCACTCTGCACTGAATCTGTGTTTCTGCCAGTGTGGTGGATGGAACTGATCTTGAAAGGAACTCTGAACTCTGCACGGTATCCATCCCATGGTGCTGCACTCCACAGTGTAGTTGGACTGTCGGTTGACTCACTCACATACATCCATTTGTGGTTTAAATGTTGGGTTTATTGACTGGGGATTGATGTGTTATTATGGATTGACTGATTGTGATTTCATGCTACAGTTAAAGAAAGATATTTACCAGGGTGCACCCATAGTTTAGAACCCGTAGGATTTAAATTCTAAACAAAGGTTGTTTAAGAAAAATGAAGTTTATGTCAAGTGGTGACTACAAGTCACATTTGTTTTTTTACTGAGCTCATTGTAATTTGTCTGTCTGTTATGTGTATTTTGGTACCAGTTCCTTTACTTTTTTTTTTATTTTTCTAAATACAAGCCGGCGCTTCTTTAATTCCTACACACCTGTCTTGTCTCGTCATTGGGTTACTCTTAAATGCTCCAGTAGACGAACCTTAACAATTACTAACCCAGGATTAATACCTTATATGGTAGTGGTCATAAGTCCATTACACACAGGTGATACACGTGTTACACATGCATACACATATATATATATATATACATATACTATATTCTATATATTTCAGACTTGAAACTTTTGAGTTCTGACCTAAAAGCTCCCTCTTCTCCTCCGCCTCATGACAGCACCACCCCCAAGTTTCTGCTCCCAAATCAGAGATCGGTGACACATTTATGCATTCAAGACCGTAGCCAAGTGCTGGGGCCAAACCTAGTGGCCGTACAGGAGCATTGCGTCAAAACAGCATAGGTCCACAACAACAACAACATGTGACCCGTAAAACAAAACAAGAACCATTTATTGATGTGCATAACATTCCTCACAATAGACACATGTTGTAAGAAGAATCGTAACTACCAAAGTGGAACAAAACATGCTTTACCAAATGCTTACAGGTACTTAATAAGACTTATCCTCACTATAGCCTATAATACAGTTAGAGATGTATAACGTATTTTTAACAGAGTATCAGTCTACTTTGAGACGGTCAAAAATTGCCATTGCTGACTATATTTCAAGTCATCATAGCGGGGTATTGGGTAAAGTTTTCAACTAGCAATAATCGCGCCTCGGATAAACCTCATAGGCTACGATACTGCCGCTGCGCAAAGATAACCTGGAAGTGATTGACAGGGACAATTGTTGCTAACAACGACCTCTAAGAAAATGGTTTTATGTGAAAGGATTATCAGAGAAGACATTCTAATAGAAGCACTGACTTTATTTAGGTATAACAGATTTGGATAAATGCTTAAACACAGTAAAGTAGTAATTGTCAAATAGCACAACAAGGGGTTAATGAAACACACCTCTGAGATGCCCAATGCATTGTGGTACGAGTCCACAACATGAATCGAGCAGCGCCCATGCAGCTTAATGGAAAACAGTCTCTTTACATCTGAGGGCCTGGCTGACTAGTGATGGACACGTTGGTGTTTTCACAGTGCAGAAGGAAACATGGATTTACAACAGTATCTCAGTACAGCAACAATTGTTAATGCATTACATTAAAGTCCTTTAGCAGACGTTTTGGTCCAAAGCGAGAGGACTACTAGTCACCAGAAGATGCATACAACATACATGCATACACATATATATACATATACTATATTTTATATATTTCAGACTTGAAACTTTTGAGTTTTGACCTAAAAGCTCCCTCTTCTCCTCCGCCTCATGACAGCACCACCCCCAAGTTTCTCCTCCCAAATCAGAGATCGGAGACACATTTATGCATTCAAGACCGTAGCCAAGTGCTGGGGCGAAACCTAGTGGCCGTACAGGAGCATTGCGTCAAAACAGCATAGGTCCACAACAACAACAACATGTGACCCGTAAAACAAAACAAGAACCATTTATTGATGTGCATAACATTCCTCACAATAGACACATTGTTGTAAGAATAATCATAACTACCATATTGGAACAAATACATGCTTTACCAAATGCTTACAGGTACTTAATAAGACTTAACCACAATAAATGATATTATTATAGATACTTAAAACCTAAACCACTCTGATCATGTTCCCTACCTCCAGGCCCCATTAGAGGGCGAGGAACAGTCATCAATGACAGAAAGCAGATGAAGTGAATCATTACTCTCTGCCCGCTTCGCGCTCAGAAGGGAACATCAGGTCTCTTCATCGTGGTTTTAGATACCGATCACTTTCGTATGATATTTCACAAGTTAAAAACTATAGAAATGATCCCTGTAAGTATCATCTTAGTGACTTAACGGGCGAGGAGGGGAGCCCATTCCCTGGGAAGGCCTCCTCACTGGCGGTGGTTCATTACAGGTTCATTAAAACCCATCGATTTGATATCTAGGATTATTGAACGGACTGATTACCCAGGCGTGATACAAGAAAAAAATATACATTTAAAATGTAATCATCATACAAGTGTTATACAACATTACGCATCATAATATATGTATATAAAATAAATAGGCTGGACCAAGATGTGTATTTATTTTTCTCTTGCAAGTCAATTTTTCTCCTAAATGTTGGGGAGGATGGTCCTCCCTTTCCTCAATGGACGAGCCTCCTCTGGTGTAAAGTAACATAGTAGTAACTACAATACTGCATTATATCAATACTCCAGTACCCAGTGACATGGTGCATCACACTGCGTTCACTTTGTATGGATATACATTTCTAATTTGAACTACTGTATATAGGGCCACCGCAATATACCGTTTTTATATGGATAGCTTTGTTATTTTTTAATAATTCATATTTTTCGATTGTTTGTTAGAGTGTCATGGGGATTGCTAGACAATTTTGTTGTACTGGTACAATTACAATTAAAAGTATTGTGATTCTGATTCCGATTGTCTCTTTAAGGCTGGAGTATGAATGAATGAATGTGGTGATGACAGACGGGCTCTGGTACCTGACTGTACTCATGATGGCTGCTGGTACTGACGCCCTGTCCGCTCAATCAACCAATGAGACCCGTCTCTCTAAACTCATTTGGCCTGTAGAGACAAAGGCAAGACAATCGGATTTTGAACCAAAGTAATGGCTGCAGTCCATGATTCATTAACATGATTGATAATATCAAGCATGTTTGATGGTACTAATATTGTGTGTGATGTAACATAAATCATTACAGTAGCCCAGGGTACTACATTACAGCAGTAAGATGGCCAGCTATGATGCTGCCACTTGGATATGCCATGCATTTTCATGTCCCAACATGATTTAAAGTTGTTTTTTTACTGAAGCTACATACCATTACAATACCATCTTAACTATTTAGTTTGAATGATCTCAATAAATAACCATTGAGAAATCCCAAATTTCTGGTCATTGAAGTCTAAAACTGCAACATATACACATCAGGGCTTCCAACATGTGTCAGGATTAATCATGAATGTACAGTAACACCTTTGTTGTCAGACTTCATCAGCGTTTGAGCAGAAAGTTGATGTTCATAAAAAAAGTTGCATGAATCTGATGGAAAACAGATTTTTGCAGCTTTTTATTAACATTGACTTTTTATGAATTACTAAACAGCTGAAAATCACGCGTGAAAGATAAATAGTAAACATCTGTTAATAATACAATTCAAACCAATTAAATGTACAATGTTTGTATTTCCTTAAAGGTTACAGGTTTTAAGTGTGTAGTGTATAGTTCAGCATAGTTAACCCATTGGAACCATTCCTTAAACCAAGGAAAACCAAGGCACCAACAGTACAAACACGTTTTCTGCTTTGCACTTTGTTTGCAATTCCACACAACATACTGCTGGCAAAACACTACATATATAGTGTTTGGGTATGTGTTTGGATATCTCTAGCAATCTTTGGAGAAACACTTTGATTCAAAATGAAAAACACGACCACCCACACAAAACCCCCACAGGGCCACCCACACCAAACGCCTCATACACTAATCCAATTAACACCAATTAGTCTGAGCCTTAGCACTACAAATAGGCCTCAGACTGGATCCCTAAACCAGGGGCTCTCAAATGGGTTATTTTATTTTATTTGTATAAGGTTTCGTAAACAAAATGCATATATACAGACGGGGACCATTTGCACCAATCAAATAAGCATATTGTGCTCATTACTCCCATCCATGTTAGCTTTAGGCCAATAGAAACTCATTCTGCCAATGATTTTAATAAGTCACGTTTTTAATAATATGTGACTAATACTAGAGTAGAGTAGTTAATGATCTTCTCTTTACAACGGACAGCAATGCAAGCTCCTTGCTGGTGCTGCTCGACCTTAGTGCCGCCTTCGACACAATCGACCACAGCATTCTCCTTGATCGTCTCAAACACTATTTTGGCATTAAAGGTTCGGCTCTTCTCTGGTTTAGATTTTACCTCAGAGATAGAAAGCAATTCGTTCTTTGTGATGATTCACAATCTAATCACTGTAACCTAAGCTTTGGTCTTCCCCAAGGGTCGGTCCTTGGTCCTCCGCTCTTTGCAATCTACATGCTCCCTCTTGGTGATATTATTTGCAGTTATGGAATAAGTTTTCACTGTTATGCTGACGACACCCAAATCTATATTCTTATCAAGTCTAACGACTCCTCCCAGATCCAGAAAGTTGAATCCTGCCTGACTGCGATTAAAAGATGGATGTCCCAAAACTACCTGCAGCTTAACACAGGAAAAACAGAGATGATAATCATCGGCCCGAAGCAACAACGACCACTATTTGAAGATGTCACACTGTTGTTTGAGGGCTCTACTGTGGCCCAAAGCTCTTGTGTGAAAAATCTTGGTGTCCTGTTCGACCCGATGCTATCGTTCAGTCAACATGTAAAATATATAACCAGAACTGCATTTTTCCATCTTAGAAACATTGCTAGAATACAACCAATGCTGTCTGCCGTGGATGCAGAGACACTCATCCACGCGTTTATATCGTCTAGACTAGATTACTGTAATGCACTGTTTTCTGGGTAACCGAACTCTGCTACGAAAAGCCTCCAGCTTGTGCAGGAGGCTGCTGCTAGACTTTTGACTAGGACCAGAAAGTTTGACCACATTACTCCAATTCTGTCCTCGCTCCACTGGCTTCCAGTTAATGCGAGGTCAGATTTCAAGGTGCTACTACTTACTTATAAAATCCTACACGGATTAGCACCCTCATACCTGAAGGACCTTATTGTTCCCTATTGTCCTTCTCAGCCCCTCCGGTCTTCAGGAGCCGGTCTTCTATCAATCCCAAAAGTCATTAAGAAATCAGCAGGGAGTAGAGCGTTCTCCTACCGTGCGCCCTATTTGTGGAACAGTCTGCCACCTGCAATAAGGGAAGCAGACTCTGTTGAAATATTTAAATCTAAACTTAAAACCTACCTTTTTACATTGTCGTTTGGCACCTAGGAGTGCCCCTCAGCTCTCATTACAGCTAAATCGACCCGTTAGTCAGCACTAGCCTACCCCTGCTGCCGATAGACTAGAGGTTCTCTACATGTTCCATGTCCACCCTACCCCATCTAACCATACTGCAGTCTGCTTCTGTTTCCCAGTGTGCTGCTGTGATCCCCACCTGAAGGATACCGGCCAGCACCACACACTAATTATATTCTCATTTTATTATTTGTATAGTGTGTATATTACACGTTTTTATTTTTTTTTGTACTTTACTATGTACATTACTATAAGTCACTTATGGCATCCATTGCACTCCTGAACCCTCCCTGGAAGGAGGGATCCCCTTCCACTCTGCGTTCCTTCTCAAGATGTATTCCTCCATCATTAAGGGAGTTTTTTCTTGCCCTTAGGGGGGCTAGGGTTTGGGGGGGTGGGGCTAGGGGGGGACGGGGCTAGGGGTTTGGGGGGTGTTGTAAACATATGGCCTGAGAAGCCCTTAGAGACTAACTGTGATTAAGGGCTATACAAATACAATTGACTTGACTTGACTTGACTTACTAGTCATTTTTTTATTGTTCATAGTCTAAGGACTATATCTTGTTACTGTTCATCTTTTTATTATTCATAGCCTCAGGAATATGTGTTGTTACTGTTCAGTTTTTTACTGTTCATAGTCATAGGACTATGTCTTGTTACTGTTCATCTTGTCATAGTCTTGTTACAACAGTAACAAGACATATGTCTATGACTATGCACAGTAGTGCATAGTCAGAGACATATGTCTTGTTACTGTTGTTGCTGTTCATCTTGTTACAGTTCATAGTCATAGGAATATGTCTTGTAACGGTTATTCTGGTTAATGCTAAAAGTCATAGGACGTTGTCTTGTTGCTGTTGTTACTGTTTATCATTGTACTGTTAACTAAAAAATAGTATTTAAGTAGTAGAATCTCAAAAATCCCCCCAAAAATGCCTGTTCTGTCGTTTTCACCATTTTGTTATAAAACAGAAAGAAACAATAAAAAATGTATGCAATTTTTATTTTCTGGTTTTAAAACAGAAAAACAACCCAGTATTTTTGGTTTATTGAAACAGAATAACCACAGACCAAACCATAGAAGGATGGTATTGAGCTACAAGCTCATACTTACTCACATGAAGATAAATACATAAATTACATTCGACATATTTAGAACCTAAACCACTCTGATCATGTTCCCTACCTCCAGGCCCCACTAGAGGGCGAGGAACGGTCATCAATGACAGAAAGCAGATGAAGTGAATCATTACTCTCTGCCCGCTTCGCGCTCAGAAGGGAACATCAGGTCTTCATCGTGGTTTAGATACCGATCACTTTCGTACGATATTTCACAAGTTAAAAACTATAGAAATGATCCCTGAAAGTATGATCTTAAGTGTTAACGGGCGAGGAGGGGAGCCCATTCCCTGGGAAGGCCTCCTCACTGGCGGTGGTTCATTACAGGTTCAATAAAACCCATCGATTTGATATCTAGGATTATTGAACGGACTGATTACCCAGGCGTGATACAAGAAACAAATATACATTTAAAATGTAATCATCAGACAGTGTTATACAACATTACGCATCATAATATATGTATATAAAATAAATAGGCTGGACCAAGATGTGTATTTAATTTTCTCTTGCAAGTTAATTTTTCTCCTAAATGTTGGGGAGGATGGTCCTCCCTTTCCTCAATGGACGAGCCTCCTCTGGTGTAAAGTAACATAGTAGTAACTACAATACTGCATTATATCAATACTCCAGTACCCAGTGACATGGTGCATCACACTGAGTTCACTTTGTATGGATATACATTTCTAATTTGAACTACTGTATATAGGGCCACGGCAATATACCGTTTTTATATGTATAGCTTAGTTATTTTTTAATAATTCATATTTTTCGATTGTTTGTTAGTGTCATGGGGATCATCTTTTTACTATTCATAGTCTCAGGACTATGTCTTGTTACTGTTCATCTTTTTACTATTCATAGTCTCAGGACTATGTCTTGTTACTGTTCATCTTTTTACTATTCATAGTCTCAGGACTATGTCTTGTTACTGTTCATCTTTTTACTATTCATAGTCTCAGGACTATGTCTTGTTACTGTTCATCTTTTTACTATTCATAGTCTCAGGACTATGTCTTGTTACTGTTCATCTTGTTACTGTTCATAGTCATAGGACTATGTCTTGTTACTGTTCATCTTGTCATAGTCTTGTTACTGTTGTTGCTGTTCATCTTGTTACAGTTCATAGTCATAGGAATATGTCTTGTAACGGTTATTCTGGTTAATGCTAAAAGTCATAGGACGTTGTCTTGTTGCTGTTGTTACTGTTTATCATTGTACTGTTAACTAAAAAATAGTATTTAAGTAGTAGAATCTCAAAAATCCCCCCAAAAATGCCTGTTCTGTCGTTTTCACCATTTTGTTATAAAACAGAAAGAAACAATAAAACATTTATGCAATTTTTATTTTCTGGTTTTAAAACAGAAAAACAACCCAGTATTTTTGGTTTATTGAAACTGAATAACCACAGACCAAACCATAGAAGGATGGTATTGAGCTACAAGCTCATACTTACTCACATGAAGATAAATACATAAATTACATTCGACATATATAGAACCTAAACCACTCTGATCATGTTCCCTACCTCCAGGCCCCACTAGGGGGCGAGGAACGGTCATCAATGACAGAAAGCAGATGAAGTGAATCATTACTCTCTGCCCGCTTCGCGCTCAGAAGGGAACATCAGGTCTCTTCATCGTGGTTTTAGATACCGATCACTTTCGTACGATATTTCACAAGTTAAAAACTATAGAAATGATCCCTGAAAGTATGATCTTAGTGATTTAACGGGCGAGGAGGGGAGCCCATTCCCTGGGAAGGCCTCCTCACTTGCGGTGTTATGGTGGGGCGGAGACATGTTATACATTACGCCTCATAATAATATATAAATACAAAACAATTATGTTAAAACTGCGTTGGAATACATTCGAAACCAGTAACCTAAAAGTAAAACACAGGAAACGCTTTAGAAATGCGTCAAAGGACTTTATACGAAGTGGAGTTTAGTAGTACCCACAAGTCTTTGCGAGACATGGGCGTGTCCAAATGTCCTCATTGGCTACATTAGATTAGATTCAAATGTATTGTCGCTGCACAAATTTTCAGCCGGCTAGGTTTACTTTAACATGTATAGAAAGCCCCGCCTTGCGGCAGAGCATCAAAAAATTGGTTGATACTCATAATGTTCCTCTCCACGGAAATCTTTAGTAAAAGGCGAAAGATTTATGCGATCTGAAGAGAAACAAGAGCGTACTGCCGAGAGAGGGGTGGGAATGGGACCACATCGCCCTGCTTACCATTCTTGGTGACGGTTTTATTCATGAAATCGATGTACTGTAGATGGCGTCGAGTGGAATTTAACATAATCTTTTAACATACGAACAATTCAATTGATCTTATATCTACACGTCAATATATGTTTTATATACATATATATATATATAACAAGTATATAAGTGGTATTAACATGATTCAAATTGAAATGTGTTTCTGTTTATTACTATGAAACAGGTCTGAAGTATTTAGATTGAACATTTTAAGAATACAAATAGTTCCAATGGCATCTTAGAGTTCAAATGGTAGTTAGCGTGTGTTTAATCGGTGTTCCGATTATGAGGGTGTCCTTGGAGCTATTTTGCCCTTAAAAGGGGTCCCTGGTCCCTAAAAACCACCACCCAGCTCTACAATATACTTTTACAGTCAAATAAATCCTTCAACGTGTGTCTATTGTTTCACTTGTTTTTCCCTAGAACAATCTTTCACAGAATCACAGAAGCCTGCATGAGGAAAGACAGCAGGCTTTTGTATTAAGTACATCAGTGTGTTGAGTGCTGTTTAGAAAGAAAGAACATTTAGATGGTCCGTGTGTGTGTGTCATTTTGCAGCAAAAATGCCATTTTGAGCAGAGTTTAATTTTGACATAGAAGTGAGATGCTTAGCTCCAAGTGTTCCGTCTTATGCGGCTTGTGTGGAGAGTTCTCTCTCTCTGTTGTCTGGTCACAAAGACGAGTGATGGAACTCTGATTCTATAAAGTCTGGGTTCCGTGGCTCTGCTCTCTTGACCTGGTGTCTTGTGCGAGTTATAAGTTGTTTTGTTCTTTCTCTTTCTCAATCTTTACTACTAGTAGCTACTCCATGCTCAATTTTCTATTGGCGCAACAAAGTGATTGAAAAACGAATTAAATTGGTGACGTTTGTCCACCAATATAAATTATATATATATATAATATAAATTATAAAAGCTAAACCGAACAAGTTGTCAAATATGAGTAGGGCATAGAGCCACTGGTGTGCCTTCTTCAGCACAAACTGGGCGGCAGTACAGCTCAGGAGGTAGAGCGGTCGCTGGTTCGATCCTCCTAGCAAAAACTGTTGAGGTGTCACTGAGCAAGACCCCCTAACCCTAACTGCTCCTGACGTGCTGGCTGTCTCCTTGCATGGCTGACTCTGCCGTCGGTGGTTGAATGGGTGAATGTGAGGCATGACTTGTAAAGCGCTTTGGATAGAAGCGCTATATAAAAGCATCCAGTACATTACGGTGTTGTGGGTCGTCGGAGATCTGTATTCTGATTCTGATTGAACACCTTAACTAGCTTATTGGCATCCCTCTCTTTGTCCATGATAGGTACTGGTAATGTTTTCTAATTACATAAACTGTACTGGTCGTGGAACAACGGGCCAGCTTTTCACTCTTGCAAGGATCCTGGAGGGGGCTTGGGAGTATGCCCATCCGGTCTACATGTGTTTTGTGGATTTGGAGAACGCATATGTCCCCCTCGGGAAATACTGTGGGGGGTGCTGCGGAAGTATGGGGTAACTACTGAGGGCCATCCAATCTCTGTCCTCCCAAAGCAAGAGCCGTCCGGATTCTCGGTATTAAGTCGGGCCTGTTCTCAGTGGGTGTTGGCCTCCGCCACGGCTGCACTTTGTCACCCATCCTGTTTGTGATTTT
This sequence comes from Muraenolepis orangiensis, assembly GCA_027704905.1. NCBI lineage: Eukaryota > Metazoa > Chordata > Actinopteri > Gadiformes > Muraenolepididae > Muraenolepis > Muraenolepis orangiensis. The sequence continues at coordinate 2,906,042 of CM051012.1, read as the reverse complement.
CATGGACAGGATTTCAAGGCGTAGTCATGGAGGGGAGGGGTTTCAGTATGGTGGGCTCAGGATTGAATCGCTGCTGTTTGCAGATGATGTGGTCCTGTTTGCGTTATCAGTATGTGACCTTCAGCACTCACTGGATCGGTTTGCAGCGGAGTGTGAAGCGGCTGGAATGAGGATCAGCACCTCCAAATCTGAGGCCATGGTTCTCAGCAGGAAACCGGTGGATTGTCTACTCCAAGTAGGGAGGGAGCCCTTATCCCAAGTGAAGGAGTTCAAGTATCTCGGGCTCTTGTTCTCGACCGAAAGAGGCTCGGAGTAGAGCCGCTGCTCCTTCACGTAGAAAGGAGCCAGTTGAGGTGGTTCGGGCATCTTGTAAGGATGCTTCCTGGTGGCCTCCCGAGGGAGGTTTTCCAGGCACATCCAACTGGGAAGAGACCACGGGGCAGACCGAGGTACAGGTGGGGTGATTACATCTCCACACTGGCCTGGGAACGCCTCGGGATCCCCCAGTCAGAGCTAGTCGATGTTGCTAGGGAGAGGGAAGCTGCAACCTCCGCGACCCGACCCGGATAAGCGGTAGACGAGGTAAGGTTAATGTGTACTGGAAAACAAGGATATCTACTGCCATCTGGTGGATACAAAAAAACTATTTAATCTGAATATAACACTACCTATTAAGGGCTACCTCATCATTTGAAAGACATCTACTTGTTCATGAAAGACAAGAGAACTATCGGCGGAGCATCCACTCAATTGTTGATACTCTTGTTAATATTCCACCAATATATACCAATGACTTGGTTTCAGCCGGGTAGGTTTATTTTAACATGTATAGAAAGCCCCGCCTTGCGGCAGAGCATCAAAAAATTGGTTGATACTCATAATGTTCCTCTCCACGGAAATCTTTAGTAAAAGGCGAAAGATTTATGCGATCTGAAGAGAAACAAGAGCGTACTGCCGTGGGAGGGGTTGGAATGGGACCACATCGCCCTGCTTACCACTCTTGGTGACGGTTTGATTCATGAAATCATGTGTCGGTCGCGAACGAGCCGGCTCTTTTTAGTGAACGACGGGAGCCGGCTCGCACCCACGAACGAGCCGTTATTTATTTTTTTACGGGTGCTCCGCGTACATGCAGTGACTGAATGTCACTGTCATGACTGTATGTCATGCTTGACTGATGTCAAAGTCGGCTTCCTCCCGCTTGGGGTCGGAAGAACAAAACCGAAGACGCGGCAGTCAGGATAGATCAGGATTGAGCTGGTTGCCGCTTATTAAGAAGCACGTTTCGACAAGTCAAAAAGTTCTATCCACACAGGGCCACAATGAGAGTTCCCAGTGGTGACTCTCGAGCATGAATCATTGTGCGTCAGATGTAACCTACAGTACCTTAGACCACCAAACAGAAATCCACAAATTATAGTAGTCAGGTTATTTGGCATAGTGTGTAAACATGAGAAAAATAGAAGATCTACCCCCCATGCATCAGGTACCCAAAACCCAACAGCTACACAGACCTCAATAAGCCAATTTATATACAATGAATGGCAATGGCAAAGGCAATGAATGACCCCAGCTAGACAGAACATAGTGGTTGAAGAATTGGCCAAAATGATTGCAAGTGATTTCCAACCATTTTCCATTGTGGAGGACAAGGGATTCCGAAGCTTCACACAGGCTCTCAATCCAAGCAGGAAAACACTCTCAAAAAATCATTCCGAGACTGTATGATAGAGAACGTGCTTCACTGCAGGCCAGGGTTAAGGAAGCTACTGCAGTTTACCACTGATTGCTGGACATCAAGAACCACCACTTTCATGTAAATAAAAGGTATATGTGGTAAAATAGAAGAGCCGTTTGGGAGCCGAAAGAGCCGGCTCTTCTTGGTGAGCCGAGCCAAATGAGCCGGCTCACTCAAAAGAGCCGGAATTCCCATCACTAGGCGGCAGTACAGCTCAGGAGGTAGAGCGGTCGCCTCACGACCGGAAGGTTGCTGGTTCGATCGAACAAGGATATCTACTGCCATCTGGTGGATACAAAATAACAATTTCATCAGAATATAACACTACCTATTAAGGGCTACCTCACCATTTGAAGGACATCTACTTGTTCATGAAAGACAAGAGAACTAACTATCGGCAGGGCATCCACTCAATTGTTGATAGTCTTGTTAATGTTCCACCAATTTATACCAATGACATGGTTTGAGCCGGGTAGGTTTATTTTAACATGTAAAGAAAGCCCCGCCTTGCGGCAGAGCATCAAAAAATTGGTTGATACTCATAATGTTCCTCTCCACGGAAATCTTTAGTAAAAGGCGAAAGATTTATGCGATCTGAAGAGAAACAAGAGCGTACTGCCGAGAGAGGGGTGGGAATGGCACCACATCGCCCTGCTTACCACTCTTGGTGACGGTTTGATTCATGAAATCGATGTACTGTAGATGGCGTCGAGTGGAATTTAACATAATCTTTTAACATACGAACAATTCAATTTATCTTATATCTACACGTCAAATGATAATAAGTACTTGTAAGTTAATGTCGCTATGCATCATGGGAGTCCATATAAGGACGTCTGGCCCTACGCGTTTATGTATGTTCATTTTATTTTTTACGACATCGAGATGTCATAAACAACGCTCGGTCCTACTTGTGACGGTGAAATAACATCAGGATAATTTAAGCTTTAGGTGTGGTGGTAAAAAGTGAATTGCGATATGTTAGCGCATACGTAGTATGAGCCAGTAGACCAGGGGTGAGGCGCCACCCCTAGGGGGCGCCAGAGAGTTTAAGGGAGGCGCAGAAAAAGGTTTCTCATACCAGCAGTGTCACGGCGTGTGGGGCCAACAATAATAAGGACGATTATAGATACAATTATTGTGAATAGATTCAATTCTAAATTCTGTCTATTTTACTGCTTATTCAAAAACATTATATTTACCCACATTGAATTTGCTTCTGAAGATAATTCTGCACATATCTCATATACTCTATAAGTAAATATGTACCTGTTTTTAGTAGTAATTTTTTAGATATCCTAGAGATTTCCTAAAGAGAACAAAAAGAGAAGCTTACTTTGAGTCATTCATTTTCAAATGTTTTTTGTTAAATCTTATCTGTTTGCATTTCATGCTAAAATAGCTCAGTTGGGAGGCCGTTAGACTTAAGATGTAAATGTCCCTGGCTCGGTCCGAGCAATGGGCAGGTCAGCCTCAAGCTGTCACTTTAGGTTTACATCCCAGATTTAATAGCATGAGTGTAATTTGAGTGTAATTTGTTCAAAATGCCATAGCTATCCGCTAAAAGTGAGTGAATGGCGCTGTGAGACTAGTTTATAGTGGACTGCGCCTGCCTCTTTATGAGACCACAGCGGAGAAGCCGTGCAGCACTTAGTGCCACAACATGGATGGGAGGTGGGTGAGGGAGAAGGAGTGGAAGCCGAGACCACCACCTCCAAACTCCTGATGTGTGCGTGTGTAAGGGAGGGTTCACGTCAACCTGGGGGAGGGCTGGGGGATCACCCCATTTCACCACCACCACCACTCCTGGGCAAACAACGATTCCAGCCAATATGTTTCACAGAAGGAGGTGGGGGTAGCATCGAACAGTCTCCTTTTATGGCACAAGTTCAAATGCCCTCAAATGGATGGAGGAAGAGATGTAAAGGAAGCGAGGGGATACGGGAAGGAGGGGGCGACGAAGGCAGAGTCGTGCCCTCTCCAGCCCCCCTTTGCCTGTTCACCCCCACCCCACCCCCACCCCATTATGGAGTTCCTTCCTTTGGAATGGGGCTGAGTCAGTGTTGACCAGCCAAACCCAAGGAAGGGCCCCAGTTGATGCCGAACAAGGCAGAGTGGGGATGTCACGTATCAGCCCGTAGTCTCTGAAGCAGAGTTGGTGCACTCAACCCTCTTGCTGAGGACGAGTTGTAAGGCAAGGAAATAAGGAAATAAGGCCTTTCGATATAGCCCCACTGGCCTATTTCTTAAATCTATTCCTTTATCATCATTCTAATGATGATATGCTAAAATATGTCCTTGAACCTGATAGTCCTTGTACCGATTCTGCAGACCTGCGACCGGACCGTAGAGGGGAGAAGAGATGCTGGTGGTTTGCGGTCAAATTGTGATGGAGATGGCATTTTTCCAACATGTGGTTTTAAAGATCTCCTCAATGCATGGAATGCACACCCAATGATCTTTTCCACCATCCTCAAACCCTCTTGATGTCTTTCTTGTCCTGTGCAGTGGGGTTGCCGTACAGTGACGCCACTCGCCAGAAAGCTCTCTACAGTGCCACGGTAGAAGTTCACCAGCCACCGTTAGCCTATGCCGCTTCTCCTGAGACATCGCCGGGCATAGAGCTGCACACTACATATTAACACGTAAATGAAAAGGTACATTGAAATAATCCAAATCCATCAAATAAATAGCCTATATTAAATACATAGGCATACCTCTGCTCCTACACAAAATCGCCTTCGTTATATGGTGATATATCCAGATAGAGCCACAAGACACAATGTCGGGGAATTGTATGATTCGGATTTAGACTTCTTCACTGTAGTGTTCATTCACTAGTTGAACCACATCGTCTTGACCGACTTTTGGAAGGTTATGCAGCGATGTTGTCCAGCGATAACTGTCCGCCATGGTGAATGCCAAGGTGAATGCATTAACCGGAACTTGGGATACACTGCTTCAGCGATTTTTAACGGGTACTTCCGGCTTTCAACTGTGCCGTGATATAGGCCTATTGATTCACTATGAGGGGTTCAGCGTCAGTGCACCCGCTGCTTGATTGGGCCTGTGTGTCATTCACTCTCAACATGGATAAAAGTACAATAAGCATTCTTCAGGTGGAGGCAGATTCTCGATTCGGACATTATAGACTATACTCCATAAGGTATGTACTGTATCTCTGTGTGGTACTTACTGTATCTCTGTGTGGTACGTACTGTGTCTTTGTGTGGTATGTACTGTATCTCCATGCGGTATGTACTGTATCTCTTTGCGGTATGTACTGTATCTCTGTGTGGTATGTACTATATCTCTGTGTGGTACGTACTGTATCTTTGTGTGGTATGTACTGTATCTCTTTGCGGTATGTACTGTATCTCCGTAAGGTATGTACTGTATCTCTGTGTGGTATGTACTGTATCTCCGTGTGGTATGTACTGTATCTCTCTGTGGTATGTACTGTATCTCCGTGTGGTATGTACTGTATCTCTCTGTGGTATGTACTGTATCTCTGTGTGGTATGTACTGTATCTCCATGCAGTATGTACTGTATCTCTTTGCGGTATGTACTGTATCTCTGTGTGGTATGTACTGTATCTGTGCGGTATGTACTGTATCTCCATGCGGTATATACTGTATCTCTGTGTGGTATGTACTGTATCTCCATGCAGTATGTACTGTATCTCTTTGCGGTATATACTGTATCTCCGTGAGGTATGTACTGTATCTCCATGCGGTATATACTGTATCTCTGTGTGGTATGTACTGTATCTCCATGCGGTATATACTGTATCTCTGTGTGGTATGTACTGTATCTCTCTGTGGTATGTACTGTATCTCCGTGTGGTATGTACTGTATCTCTGTGTGGTATGTACTGTATCTCTGTGTGGTATATACTGTATCTCCGTGAGGTATGTACTGTATCTCCATGTGGTATATACTGTATCTCTGTGTGGTATGTACTGTATCTCCATGCGGTATATACTGTATCTCTGTGTGGTATGTACTGTATCTCCGTGTGGTATGTACTGTATCTCTCTGTGGTATGTACTGTATCTCTGTGTGGTATGTACTGTATCTCTGTGTGGTATATACTGTATCTCCGTGTAGTATGTACTGTATCTCTTTGCGGTATATACTGTATCTCCGTGAGGTATGTACTGTATCTCCATGCGGTATATACTGTATCTCTGTGTGGTATGTACTGTATCTCCATGTGGTATATACTGTATCTCTGTGTGGTATGTACTGTATCTCTCTGTGGTATGTACTGTATCTCCGTGTGGTATGTACTGTATCTCTGTGTGGTATGTACTGTATCTCTGTGTGGTATATACTGTATCTCCGTGAGGTATGTACTGTATCTCCATGTGGTATATACTGTATCTCTGTGTGGTATGTACTGTATCTCCATGCGGTATATACTGTATCTCTGTGTGGTATGTACTGTATCTCCGTGTGGTATGTACTGTATCTCTCTGTGGTATGTACTGTATCTCTGTGTGGTATGTACTGTATCTCTGTGTGGTATATACTGTATCTCCGTGTAGTATGTACTGTATCTCCGTGTGGTATGCCAGCTCCTCAGCAGCAGACAGCAGAGGGTCATCAACACCATCCAGAAGATCATAGACTGCCGTCTTTGGACTACTGAACATAGGGCCATATATACATTTATTTTTATTTAATTTAGTTTACAATGCAGAACAGTAACTGTAATATGGATGACAATGTTATGATAATGGCAGCACTCCTAGTAGTTCAGGCGTAGGCGCACTGCCTGTGGTTAAAAACTATCCTTAAACCTGGTAGTCCTTGTACGGATGCTGCAGAACCGGCGACCGGATGGTAGGGGGGAGAAGAGATGACCAGGGTCGTTGTGGTCCTTCGTGATGGAGATGGCCTTCATCCGACATCTGGTCCTACAGATCTCCTCAATGCATGGAAGTGCACACCTGATGATCTTCTCTGCTGTCCTCACGACCGTCTGGATGGCTTACTTGTCCCGTGCAGTGGTGTTGCCACACAGTGACGCCACTCGTCAGGATGCTCTCTACAGTGCCTCGGTAGAAGTTCACTAGCCACCATTTGCCTATCTTGCTTTTCCTGAGGCACCGCAGGGCATAGAGGCGCTGGAGTGCATTATTCAGCACGATGGTCGTCATTATTAAAGAGGTTCGTACATATAAGAACTGCTAATTGTTTCAAATTACATGAACTGTACTGGGGAACACGGATCTACTGCCATCTGGTGGATAGAAAAAACGATTTAATCAAAACATAACAATTTCCTATTAAGAGCTACCTCATTATTAAAATGTTTTCGTTTTTTAGCCAAGGAAGGAAACAAGTGAACTAGTGTAAACCAATAACATTTTATTTTAACATGTAAAGAAAGCCCCGCCTTGCGGCAGAGCATCAAAAAATTGGTTGATACTCATAATGTTCCTCTCCACGGAAATCTTTAGTAAAAGGCGAAAGATTTATGCGATCTGAAGAGAAACAAGAGCGTACTGCCGAGTGAGGGGTGGGAATGGGACCACATCGCCCTGCTTACCATTCTTGGTGACGGTTTGATTCATGAAATCGATGTACTGGGGATGGCGTCGAGTGGAATTTAATCTTTTAACATACGAACAATTCAATTTATCTTATATCTACACATAAAATGATAATCAGTACATATATGTGAATGTAGTTAATGTCGCTATGCATCACGGGAGTCCAAATTTGGACGTCAGGCCCTACGCGTTAGATTTGTTAATTTTCAATGAAACGCACAATGACAGTCGAGCGTCACAGAAAGGAGTAGCTGTGCTACAATTAAAAAAACGCACACAATTAAACAAACAAAACCAACAAAAACAATGTAGAAAATGTATTGTATTTGTGTGCAATCTACTGTAAATGATACTGTATGCTATATGTTATAGGCCTAACACTATTGCTCTGTTGCTTTAGGATTGAAGCCTCTCCGATGAGAGCAATAAAGGAAAATGAACTTTAGACAGTTTTAAATGAGAAATGCAATAAGAACGCAAAGGCCTAATATTAATATAGGTGTATATAGGCCTATAACCATGAAGCTGTGACAGTAAAAATAGTACAAATATGTTTGACCAATCAAGCGTTTTTTTTTTAATTTCAATTAAGGGGAACACAATTGGTGGATTTTTACTTATAATTACTATAATAACTTTTTTTATTAAAGTTAGTAAGCTAGAGCGTAATGGGCTTCATGAGACGTAGTCCTACAGTAACACACACACACACACACACACACACACACACACACACACACACACACACACACACACACACACACACACACACACACACACACACACACACACACACACACACACACACACACACACACACACACACACACACACACACACACACACACACACACACACACACACACACACACACACACACCACACACACACACACACACACACACACACACACACACACACACACACACACACACACACACACACACACACACACACACACACACACACACACACACACACACACACACACACACACACACACACACACACACACACACACACACACACACACACACACACACACACACACACACACCTGACCGCCACGCCACTCCCCCTGGTGACATTTTACCCACAGGTAGACGGACAGGTAGATCGAGTCGAACGGTCGATATCTCGCCGACCGTTGGACTCTGAAAGGTGTGAAGGGGAACGACACGAACAACGGATCACTTTCACAGGACTTTAAAAGATGGACCCAAGTTACCGGAGACTCGGGAACTGTGCGTGTGCCTTCTGGCTGGCGATAGCCTTCGACATCCTGGGCATGCTCGTTCTTCTCACCGGAGTGTTCGCCAACGTGTTTTTCTACGACTTTCTCATATACGCCGGCGCCATCATCATCTTCCTCAGTCTCATTTGGTGGCTGTTCTGGTACACGGGCAACATCGAGGTGCCCCCCGAGGAGCTGGAGGACGATATCGGGTTACGGCCCCGAAAACCCGCCGAGGGCATCACGGCCACAGTGAGGAGTCTGTCCAAGCGCCTGTACTCCCTGAGGAACCGCAGTCCCAGGATCGGAGGAGACCCCCCTCCTCCTCCTCCCCCCGCAGCATCCTCCTCCTCCTCAGCCTCCCTCTCCCACCTCCCGCGGGAGGACCTGCTCACCGTCTCGGAGATGGTCCAATTTGACACTCGGACCTCAGATGCCTTTCCTAATGTCTAAAAAGGCACCAGGTGTGTGTGTGTGTGTGTGTGTGTGTGTGTGTGTGTGTGTGTGTGTGTGTGTGTGTGTGTGTGTGTGTGTGTGTGTGTGTGTGTGTGTGTGTGTGTGTGTGTGTGTGTGTGTGTGTGTGTGTGTGTGTGTGTGTGTGTGTGTGTGTGTGTGTGTGTGTGTGTGTGTGTGTGTGTGTGTGTGTGTGTGTGTGTGTGTGTGTGTGTGTGTGTGTGTGTGTGTGTGTGTGTGTGTGTGTGTGTGTGTGTGTGTGTGTGTGTGTGTGGTGGTCTCTTCAGTTGGTCTTCAATGAGTCAAATGTGTCAATGATGAAACTGCAGGTTAACAGCAACTGTAGTGATAGCCTTGGTTGGCTCAAACCTAACCTAACCTACGCAACAGGTGTAGGCTACCTTAAATAACGTCAAGAATACATAATCAATGAATATGTTAATTATGCCTTTCATTTTTATGCATTGTTCACTGTTCACATTCATTGTTCCTTCTACTTCAGGTTTTTAAACTTCACTTCTTCATTGCCTCTAACACACAGGTAACCTACTTATGTGTCATGTGTGGTGTCAACCACCTGTGCTGGTTGGAGTAGGTGGGGAAATGACAAGAGGTGAGAGGAAGAAGCTTCCTTATCGCGGGTTAACCATTAACCACATGAAGAACGGCTCATAAAGACCGAGCCTCGCCTGTTCAAACAGGAGGGGAGGAGGCCTCCATCGAGAGAGACCCAGACTCCTAAGACCCACACCAGCTCTTAATGAGGTGTGCACAACTCCTACTATCTATCATGTATTACCTTTGTATTTGTATTATTATGTAAACTATCAAATATATATAAACAGACAACTACTCCCACAATCTGAACACAATCTGAACACAATATGAACACAATATGAACTCGTTCAGCTCTTCTGTTGTTGAGCTCTTCTGCCTAACTGCTCCTGACGTGCTGGCTGTCTCCTTGCATGGCTGACTCCACGCCGTCGGTGGTTGAATGTGTGTATGAATGGGTGAATGAATGTGTGTATGAATGGGTGAATGAATGTGTGTATGAATGGGTGAATGAATGTGTGTATGAATGGGTGAATGGATGTGTGTATGAATGGGTGAATGAATGTGTGTATGAATGGGTGAATGAATGTGTGTATGAATGGGTGAATGAATGTGTGTATGAATGGGTGAATGAATGTGTGTATGAATGGGTGAATGAATGGGTGTATGAATGGGTGAATGAATGTGTGTATGAATGGGTGAATGTGAGGCATGACTTGTAAAGCGCTTTGGATAAAGCGCTATATAAAAGCAGCCATTACCGTTACCATTCTCAGTGATTGCTCATCTCCATTTTTCTAAGCAATAGATAACTTCACTTGGTCTCCATATCGACACACATTGGAATCTAAGAATCAGCTTAGAACTGAAACTAAAAAACTAAAAAATTCCAAATAAAAAACACAATTCTCACTAGACTATAAATTAGATAAATATTATAACCACACTTCTATTCTGAAATCCTCCTTCACTTTGTACTACAATTACAATTGACTTACTAACCTTACTATCAAACATACAATGACTCAAAGAGAACACCTAGATCACCGTAGCAACCACCCAGATCACCGTAGCAACCACGCAGAAAATCGTAGAAACCACCCAGATCACCATAGCAACCACCAAGATCATCATAGCAACCACCCAGATCACCATAGCAACCACCCAGCACACCATAGCAACCACCCAGATCACCATAGCATCCGTTTAGAACAGTAGCAACTGTGCAGAACACACAACACCCTAGCAGACGCCATACGACTACAGCACTTCATGTGACTTTACTGTACATTTCCAATACACCAATACATCATTCATTCATTGGATTGGTTGGTTCATTTACCTGGATTGGTTATAAGGTTTGATGTCAAACAGTCATTTAAGTGTTTACCTCTAGTAATTACATGTTTGCAAAATTGTCTGTGGTGGCCAATGGACAAAGAGACTTGACAAGTTGGATTTGTTTCTGACCACTGAACCCGTGTTTGGAAATAGGGCCTCATCCCCCAGAACATTAAAGAATTAGGAACAAAATAATATAAATAACGTGATTAATAATGTGATTCTGTATATTTATTTCTTAAAAATATGCATCCCTGATCTGTGATCTATGTTCACTAACTAACGAGTGGATGTTCGTTTTAACTATTGTGATTTGATTGTGAGGAGAGTGAAGAGTTGCCAACTGCAACATTTTTACAGAACTAGATTACGCTACACTTGGTTTAGGACAATGGTTCGACTTCCCTTTTATCATAAGTCAACTTCCTTAAATTATAGGAAAGTCTCCCCCAGCCCAGAGGACAAATGTGGTTCCACCATAATGTATTTTTAGCCACCTGTTGGTAGGACTTAGTCCAGATAGTAAAGGCGTAGATAGTAAAGTATAGGAGGCAGTAGTTCAGGACGTAGAGCGGTCATCTGTTGGTTCGATCCCCCGGCTCCTCCCAGCCAGGTGTGGAGGTGTCTCTGAGCAGCCCAACTGCTCCTGATGGGCTGGTGGGCGCCTTGCATGGCTGATGAATGGGGGAGTCGGAGGCTGAACTTGTGAAGCGCTTGGAGTAGCTGCACTGGTTATAAAATGCTATATAAATGCAGACCATGCAGTCCTACTTTGCTTGTTCCTTACTAGGAATGCTATGATTGCACCAATATAATCAATGCTTTGAAATCATGCAAAAGCAACTACTATGTAGCTTCATATTTGATTTGAATACATGAATTCAAGTCCTATGTCCAGAGAAGTCCTACATCCACAAACTATTGGCACTTGTCAAGCAAACAATGTTACAATACAACCATGGTTGTATTGTTAAGATTCATTGACAAAGGCAGCCCACTGATGGAAGCTGCCATTCTCAACATTAATCACATTGACACTTAAAGTAGATCTAAAGCAGAACCAACTGACGGCCTGTAGTAACTGTACTTTGAGTTATTTGTAGCCAAGGCCAACTCATTAGAACATTGGTTTAAAGTATTGTTTCAGTGATATTCTGCACTCCACTCCCAATTATAATTGCCAGAAGAATCTTTATTTTGCTGTGATCGGTTCAAAATGACAATTCCCAACAATTTATTACAAAATCTTAAACAATCCACATCCAACCTGTAAAGATGGATACCATAAGATTTACTAATTTGATTTAGAATAAATTCCCATTTAATTGTCCTAATGGTTTGCTTTATTTCATGTTCACGCTCCCAACACACATGAGACATGAAGCAAAGCAAAGGAAGACCATCAGCCAGGATATTTACATCACATTTGGTTCCAACTGTTCGAACAGCCATTTTTCATTTTATTGATAAAAAAAAAGAAAAAAAAATATGGAAATAGCATTTCTGAGGAATCATACTGTGAGCAGAGGCGGTAAATGGGGAGAAACTAAAAAAGGCATAACGGAGCTCTCAATATGAGAAAGCTGACTCGTGTAGAATTAGACGTCTTAGGACCATCCATTTTCCAGGATATCCATTTAGCTTAAAAAACAGGTTTTCCTTTTTCACACGGATGGTCTCTTTGAGTTGGAAGCCCCCAGAAGCCGACCCCCCCCCCACAGGTGAGGCAGACGAGGAGAACTGGGTCCCTGCGGTGGATTGGTCGTCGGCGGCGCCGCCCAACAGCAGCCTGCTGCGGGCCCCCTGCCTTCTGGTCCCAGGGCCGGGGCTTCAGTCCCAGGGCCGGGGCTTCAGTCCCGGTCAGCCACCAGCTTCAGCACCTTACCGATGGCTATGGTTTTACCTGGGGGAACAGAACCCAGGGTGAACACAGTGGGACTGAACAAGACACTTCAATGATGTTTTTATAGGCCATGTATAACCATTTAACACTACTATATGGTTATATAACGATTGTTTGAGAGGATCAGGAAGTATAAATAAGACAGAGACACACTCCTGCCGTCTTTATTTTGACCAAAACCATCTTATTTTCGATCATAAAAATAAATTCCCTACAATAATTACAATGTACAATAATTTTGCAAAGTCATTATGAATTGTAGTCATTATGAATTGAATTCCCAAGTTGCATACGGCAGTAATGTATTATGAAGTTATTTCCATGTAGTGCAGGATAATCCCTAATGACTTCCACGGTCTGTTTGATGGGTTTGAGTCGGCAGGGTTTCTATATCAACCCGTTAGCAGCAAATACTTTAAGTAATCATTTTAAGTGTCCGTCTGATCTAAAATTGACCAGCAAAATAAGTAGCGGTGGCAAGTCATTAAAAAAAATATATAATAATAATACAACACAGTAGACCCAGGATAATCATCCACATAATAACGTTAGGACCTCTGCCTTTGCACACGTGTGCATCCGCACAGTGTTTATAACGCGGCTTATGACTGGTGATAAATGAATAAAGGTTTGATTGCGTGTACAGCTTAGGGTCATCATACGCATAACATAACCGTAAATCATGACAGCCGTAATTTAGAATAGCAGAAGGTGGACCTGTAGTCAAAAGTCATGAAAGGGTGATGCTGAAACTTGGTTGAGGAGTTTCCTAGAATTCCTTTCATTGACTAGCGGTCAAAATGACCACTACGGAAGCCTTTAAGCCTTGCCTACAAGACACCGATTGGCTCGGTGAAAAGTCCCACGGAGACGAGTAGCACTCAAGCAACACCAGACCCTGAATCAGTTTTTCTTTTTGAAGTGGGCGTGGTTTCAGAGGCTGGCACCAGGCCAAGTGTCCCCTACCTTCGTCTCTCAAGGTGAAGCGTCCCATCTGGGGGAACTCTTTGAATGTCTCGAGGCATATGGTCCCTGCCGTGCGCAGCCGTGCGATGCACACTTGGTCCTGTTTGACGAAGCGTGGCCGCGTCTTGCTCTTCTCTCCAGACTTTTTGTCCACTAAACAGATTAAGGCCTAGAAAGGAAGAGAGGGGGGGGGGGCTTATCAAGTCATCATTATGAATATGAATTACTCAAATGAGCAGGCTGTACATTTCCGTCTGGGAACCCCGTTAGACAATGCATCCCTGAATGATATCCAATGGGGATCATGCGGAGAGCGGCTGTAGGAACACAGCTGCTCAAGAAATGCTCACCGTTAACTGCACTTCTTCAATGCAGGTGTGGATGTGTAGCACTGCATTGTAACCAGGGCAGATGATAGACTTGTGTTCGATGATGACAATCTAATGGCAAAAATTGAGTTAAAAAGAGAGCATTTGGACATTTGGATTTCAAAAAAATTAATATTCTTTGGTTCTAAAAATGACGAGTATCATTTGAACATACACTTCCCATTTCCACCTGCAGGACGAAAATACATATTCATCACTAGCACGGTGTCCTAGTCATCTGCCACCGGACGTGGGGCGTCCGACGGCGCCGCCAAAACTAAAACAAACAGAGCTTCAATTTTCGATGGCGGACGCTAGCGGCAACAAACCACTTTCAGTCAAAAACGACACACTTTAAGCACACATAGCGCTGAGTTGACGTGTCACCGACAGGGAGCCTGATTTGAGTGGAGCCCCGGGGGATAAAGAGTCAGAATGGAGGAGGGACCCACCTGGGCGTCGAAGGTCCTCCCAGAGTGGCACAGGTTTTCAGCGTTACACAGGATGAAGCCTGGGAGGATCTCCTCCTCCTCGATGCCCTTCAGCCTCAGTTTCAGGTTCTCCCCGGGGACCGCGTCGTCCGTCTCCACATCGTCCGACAGCAGACTCAGCACCTCCACCACATGCTGCCCCAGGGAAACATTTTGAAACTATAGTTTAGAATTTTGATGCAAGATTTTGATTTGCCATATGCAATAGCTAGTACAATGGAATGCTTGCTCCCCATTCCCTCCTGCAGTATGAATTTCAACAACACTATACACATACTGTACACATGATATATACCTAAGTTGAATTGTGCAAAAAGCATTTAAAAAGCATTTTAAAGTGCCAGTAGTGCAGCATCATGAATATAGTACAGTGCAGTAACTAATAAGTCCAGAAATGCCAGTTAAAGTATGATAAGGTAATGTATTATGGATGACAATGTTATGATAGTGGCAGCAGGCTGTGAAATTAAATTCGGCACGAGAAATGCTTTTCCGAGATTACATTTTTCTTTTAAACTAGTATTTCTGGAGCCGACTAGCACATCAAGGACTCGTCGACTCATCCAGCTTTCATTCCATTTTAAACTTTGTCTAGAATAATAACACAATACGTTACCCTGTTTGGCATCATCACCAGCTGCTGTGCTTTCCAGATGAGCCCCGACTCTAGTTTGCCGAGAATCACTGTCCCCATATCCTGTCAGAAACCAGATATATACAATATTTAATTACCAATTACAAATACCAATTGGACTTATGCATCAACCTAGAAAAAAACAGAAGACCAACGTATTGTCAACATGGGCCAATTGGCCCATGTTGACAATAGTGGCCAATTGGAATAGACCGACGGCCAATTGGAATAGACCGACTTTGAAGCATAAGCCTTACCTTGTATTTGTCTACGATGGGTAATCTGACAGGGCCATCAGTTGATCTGTTAAAGCTTGGCAAACTGTCCAGATGTGAAATGAATGGTAACCCTCTGAAATCACATAACAGGACAGCATTTACATGACAAAGCACAAAACCCTCATTAACATGCTTCATTAAACATACTGAACTGTAGGTAACATTGTCATTACACTATCACACTACTTTTACTGCCTTGTATTCATGATGCTGCTGCACTACTTGCACTTTAAAATGTAATTTCATTGTTATTTTTATTGTGTACAGTATTGTTATAGTAAAGTGTAACATATAGTGTATAGTATATAGTGTTAAATTGTAGGGAATTCATGCAGGAGGGAATGGGAGTAAGCATTCCATTGTACTTGTAAAAAACATTTTGAATCTTGATAATGTGATATGTGCATATTTACACAGAATTATATGTAACAAACCTAGAGGGAAAACAGCTCCACACTCTTTGAATGTGTTCCCAATAGATCCTGAGCAGTAGAACCCCCCCCCCTCATCATTAGAGACCACAGAGCATAGAACCAGTAGTGAGACTCACGTATACCAGGTGCACGTCTCTACAGGCTCCTTCAGGTTGGCTCCGGTCAGACCAGAGCACGGCATGAAGTAGATGTCCTTCTTGGGGTTGAAGCCCACCTTCTTCAAGAAGGGCACCAGTTTCTCCTTGCACTCTTCATACCTGCACATGGGAGGAGTTCCACCGTGAAGCTAAACACAGTGACCCACTTTCAGAGAGCATGCAGTGGACAATTCTTGGGTTGAACGGGACGTCAACAGTTTAGAGAAAACCGCAAATCGGCCCTCTTGGTTGGTAGGTTTGAGCTAATTTCTATTCCTTTCTATGTCCGGATATTCTATAGACGGCCAAAGGGAAACCTCTGCCTCAACATCTGATTTATTAAATGTATATGGATCAAATCCACACATTAAAGCCTTTTGTTTACACTATTTTCCAGGCTATTTTCTTTATATCTGTCTGGGGGGGGGGGGGGTTCTGTGACTTATACTCTGACTTTTCTGACTGCGTTCAAACTACGCCAAAGAGATCAAATCATCCCACGGGACACTACATAACCAATCAGATCTACACAAGGCACGACCATACTCATGGCCTGGTCCATCAGTCCTACAAACACACATTAGGGTCAGGGTTGATTTAGATGTGAATGCTGCGCAAAATAGTGAAATCAGAACAGAATATCTCAAAGAACAAAGTTGGCGTCAATTTAAGAAATCTTCAATCGCCGTAGTGTTGTGTATACTCCTCTCCGACAGAATGAGGAGGTACTGCCCCACACAACCCCTCACCTCTCTATGTTCCAGTTGACCGTGGGGTCGTCCATCTTGTTGACCAGGACGATGAGGTTCCTGACCCCGGCAGTTTTGGCGAGCATGGCGTGCTCCCGGGTCTGACCGCCCTTCTCAAAGCCCGTCTCAAACTCCCCCTTCCTGGCCGAGATCACCTAGCAGGCACCACAAACCGCATTGCTAGGATTACCGTCGGCTCCAGAAGTACTTACCGATAATATCATCTTACGGTTTGAAATAACATCAACATCACGGTCATTGTCATTTTTCACTTGGAAAAAAGGCAGTATTACATTGAAGTGAACCAATGAAAGGACCCTTGAATGAAGCTTAATCCCATGCAATCAATAATCAATAGGGATGGGACGATCACGTTTTTTGCCACCGATCACATTGAGAAATATCTGCCCCACCGATCACCGATTTTTATTTTTTTTTGCAGCTATAGCGGTCTACAGTGTATTGCTGCTATAGCAGTCTATTATAGCAGGGGTTCCCAAACGCCGGGCCGCGGACCGGTACCGGGCCGTGGGGGTGTTACTGCCGGGCCGCGAAACAGCTGTGTGTTTATCATCATATTTGTCTCAAATAATTTGAGTATAGGTGAACGGCGGGCGGTATAATCTATATATAGAGATGATATATATAGTATAATCTATATATATAGATTATATAGCAGTATAATATATATATATAGATTCAATATATATCGGCGGCATAACGAGAGACTTTCAGTTACACGCGCTACTAAAGAGACGCGCTAGTGACGTGCCGGTCGCGAACGAGCCGGGGTTTGTGTTACGGGCGCTCCGCGTACATGCGCGTTTATACTGAAATCGAGCCCTGCCGTTTTGTTAGGGGTGTGTGTTGACACACACTGACAACCGGTCCGCGAAAATTGACAACTGGTCCACGAGATATTTTTTCATGTATCTGCCGGTCCGTGGCACAACAAAGGGTGGGAACCCCTGTATTATAGAACAGTTTCATCCATCATGCATTCCTGGGGTTCTCGTTCTCCACGGTCAGTTTAACAAACTCGCCATGCTGCGCTGGGTGATGGGTTTTCAGGTGTCTTATTAAATTTGTCTTGTTGAAATTTTTTACCTTGCTTCCTCCACGAGATATTTTCTCTTTGCACACATTACAGATGGCAAATGTTACATCTGTATCACACACTTTGAAGAAACTCCACACTGCAGACACCGCTGACATGTTGAGGCAGGGCGAGTATCACTCTGGTTAGAAAAGAGGCGGGGCCCCACGTGTTTTACTCGCTGGTAAAGAGATGAGCTCACGTGTTTCTCACGTGCAGGATCGGCTATGAAATCGGCAACATTAAAGCAAGATCGGCATTCTCCGATTGCACATTTTTCTTCAAAATCGGCCGATAATGATCGGAAGCCGATCGATCGTCCCACCTCTAATAATCAATGACATGGACTCACCAATACAGCGAGATCGGCTTGTGACGCTCCACCAATCATGTTGGGCACAAAGCTTTTGTGACCCGGGGCGTCCAGAATGGTAAAGTGCTTCTTCTCCGTCTCAAAGTAGGCTCTTCCCACTTCCACCGTCTTCCCCTTGTCCCTCTCTTCCTGGTTGGTGTCCAGAGCCCAAGACAGGTACCTGCACAACAAACAGAGCTGGGTCATGTCTTACACGTTCTATGCTAGTGATAAACTGCACTGGGTTTAAAGAACCACACTATTCCCCACTCCGTCTCTGTAATGAGACACACCAACCGAAACAGACTGGAGTGTGTACTGTACTTCTATGGACTGGAAGGATGGCTTCAAAACAGGTAAGTAACCCAGGCAGGGCAAAAGCTGTCGAGGTGTCCTTGAGCAAGACCCCCTAACCCTAACTGCTCCTGACGTGCTGGCTGTCTCCTTGCATGGCTGACTCCGCCGTTGGTGGTTGAATGTGTGTATGAATGGGTGAATGTGAGGCCTGACTTGTAAAGCGCTTTGAGTAACCATTGGTTAGAAAAGCGCTATATAAATGTCCATTTACCAGCTATACATTCTTTTATGTATGCAAATTGGTTTATTTTATGTTGCCGTGATTAGTTTTGGATTTAACAATATCAAATGTATATGGGTATATATGGATAGTCTAACCCTCGTCTCTCATAGCCAGACCTATCTTCACACCTTGTTTTACAGTCTGGCTGAACCCATCATCCTTCTGGGATAGGGGAGAATCCCTTGTGTGTATTTCTTCAAACCAATCACAATGCTCTTGGCCGGAGCTAAGCCCAGGATGCAGTGATAGCGCCCTCGTAAAATAGCCCATCTAAGCTATTAATAGAGGATTTAATAGCTTTATGTAGCTCTTGCAGAAAACCTATTTAACAATATTGCAGAAGCTAGTGTGGAGAGGAACGGATCTGCCATTTTCAGCGTGTAGGTTGCTAGCTCAGAGGTTGTTTCACGTAGCGACGGGGACTTTGAAAGTGGTAACACGCAGACAGCCGAAGGAGAGGAGAACCTTCCGTCAGCCAGACTAGTCCAACCCTTGTATAAGCGCTATAGAACTGGCGAGCACCCACATGTATGCTTGTGTGTTTGAAACATGATGTTGCCGAGCAATGTTCCTACCAGGTTTCCCGGTTCTTTTCCTTGGCTTCTCTCTCGTATTTCTCCAGAGTTCTCTTTTCCACCATTCCTGTCAGATACCTTTCAGGGAGAGAAAAAATTTAAACACAAGTCAGTTCAGGTTCAACTGGTTGAGGAAGCTAAATTCAGGTTGTTTGGCTAAATAAACTAGATATTTTATAATAAACACAACAGCTATGAATGCACTCTCCTGTTAACTCCAGCTGATGGTATTGGAGCTCAAATTAAAGACTCTTCTTCAGCTCTATCTCCGTAGTGCTGCCCAGCTGATGGTATTGGAGCTCTAATTAAGACTCTTCTACAGCTCTATCTCCGTAGTGCTGCCAGCTGATGGTATTGGAGGTCTAATTAAGACTCTTCGTCAGCTCTATCACCGTAGTGCTGCCTAGCTGATGGTATTGGAGCTCTAATTAAGACTCTTCTACAGCTCTATCTCCGTAGTGCTGCCAGCTGATGGTATTGGAGCTCTAATTAAGACTCTTCTTCAGCTCTATCTCCATAGTGATGCCCAGCTGATGGTATTGGAGCTCCAATTAAGAAAGTGTGGTGACTTGAAGTCAATATTTCATTCTCTTGATCAACATTTGAACCCCCTAAAGACACCCTTTTTGTGGGTAACAAAGAACATGCTACTCACATGATTTGGCCGCCAATGGTAGATTTACCGGCATCTGGAGAAACAAAATCCATTAATTAAAACAGGTTTTTTATTTTATTTACAAAAGCAGATATGCAGCATGGTCTAAATTCAAAAAGGTATAATGTAGCTAGAAGAGACATTGGAACACGTGTACGGGGCAGACTGTAGTTGAACATTAAACCGGCTGCATTAAAAATTGCGTCACATTGCAGATTAAATGTCATTGAAGTGATTGCAAGAATTAGTTTGTAATTACCCATTTTAACTTTATTACATTACTCCAAATTGGAAAATAACTGCAATAAATGAGTGAAAGGCACCACTGTGAGTGACATCAAGATCTCACGGTCACTTTAATGGTTGAAGGTATATTGAGATAATTTGTTGTACATTCTAATAGCCTCATACAGCTGTGAGCTAGGTGTTGTAGATAGGTCAGCTGCTGTGGTACGTGTAAGGACATAGGACCGAGCATGTGACCACTGACCTACATGGCCGATGAACACAACGTTGACATGTTCCTTTTTGGGAGTAGAAGGCTGGTAGGGTGCCACCTTCGGCACTGGAATTTCCTCCTCTTCCTCAACCACGTCTGAGGTCACCGCCGTGACCTCCACCCCTGCCGGCTCATCCACCTCGTCGGGGTCCTCCACCTCGTCGGGGTCCTCCACCTCTGCCGGTTCCCCGTCAGGCTCAGGCCTGCCTCCTGGTTCTGCTTCATTTGGCTCTGCCACGTTCTGGTCCCACACCTCCTCTGTGGTCTTCTCTGTATCCCCGTTCTCCATCGGCGCTATACAGGGCAAACGTTTTAAATAAAGCCCACTTCCTAGACGATAGCAAACATACATGGTCTATTGAGCAGCTCTCAGGCCACTTCCAAGGGCATTATCCTTACTGCTTGTTTTCTTGCCTTTTAACAAAGTACATTTGGAATGGAAATGACAGCTTCTGATCGTCTAAACCAAACAAACATGACATACCAGCAGTTTCTTCCTTCATGGCAACCGTTTCAATGGCACCTAAATGGAAAAAGATTTGTTTTAACAAAATGCCTTAAAATGCCTAAGGAACAAGACTAGAAATTGAACATAGAAGGGTACTCTAGAAGTCAATGGTCAAAAGCTGCATTTCTATATGTGAAGCATTGCTACTCTCTGGTGTGACCGCAAACGATCCCGTTTGCAACAAAGAAACTTCACCACTGAACCAGACCAAATCTTGGACCTTCTACTACTTTTCTTGCACAGTAACAAAGTGATCTTCAGCGGGAGAAGAATGGGACCATACGCCGTCCAAGTCTAGCACTAACTGAAAACTAAAACAAACACTTATTCTGTCAGTAGGACTACTCTACTGTGGTGCATTTTCACAGTTCAGTTTAACTGAAGGGTGCCATATTTAGTCAATTCACATATAGATCAGTTCAAACACCTTAATGAGGCTTAATGCTTCTAGTCTCTTTATGGATGGGAGATTTGTCATGATGCTGGGGGATCAGACTGAATGAGGATCTCCACAGAGACAGGAGACTGTCTGATGATTTAATAGATGGATCATATTAATTACGGTGCATTATATTATTGTATAATGCAAGGTTAATAGCAGGCTACATTTTCTGTCTAATTAAATGCAGACGCTGACATCATTGGACACACACATTGAGGTCATGTTGTGAAAAGTTCATGTGTTTGTAGAGGCAGCCATTTAGCAGAGGTCTCTCCGATAGACCGCTCCCCGGTCTGTGGGAAACCCTGGACCAGAGCCACCACTAAATATGGCACAGTCATCATTTAATCACCACCCTGTTTTGTGAAAGACTCCTGTTAGCGCACACTTTGAATTACACTTTACAAGTTCATTATTTACCAAGTTGAATTCTCGAGGACGCAGCCCATTCAATTCTCAAAAAATCTATCGTCAATGGACACAGCCAGCCAGTATTGCCAATATCATATATATATATATATAATTATAATATGATATTATAATATCAATATATTCATCCAGTCGTAAAACCCTTGAAGACAATTATTTCATCCTGAATGCAACGCATTCTGAAATATATTTATCATATAATAAATACAATACAAAAATGTATCCATAATATAAAAATAAAATCCATTAAAAATGAATAATAATGTAAGAAATAGAACAGCATTTATTTGGACTATTTATGTTACCTACATTGTAGTTCATCACTGTGGCTGAGAACTACATGTCTAGGAGCTATGTGGTTTTAGTTTGAGTGACTCATTGCACTTTCCATGCCTGCTTCAAGAATGTTCCATGGGGATGTCTACTTTTTGCTGTGAGGGAGAGCTGGTGTTTGTTCACCATGGACAAACAATTGGTTGGTGGCAAAGGGACTTGCTTTTCGATTCATTCACATGCCATATGATTTGAATAGGCTCTAAAGCAGTGGAGCTACCATTTACAACAGGCTTAATTTCTTCAAAAAAAGAAAAGAAATTAGCCTTTTCTGTTAAGGGGCTTTACAGGTGGTGGCATGATTCCTGATTGGCAAGCTTTTGGCATCCTCTGTAATTGTCCAACACATTGCAGTACACCTTAAGATTGTTGCACTAGATTCAGACTCTTGGTCTCATTTTAACTTTGAGTGTTATACTACTTAAAGTTAAAATGAGACCAAGAGTCTGCTCTCGTGTCCAATGTGTTGGCAACATATGGATTGAACTGTGCTTTTTGAGTTTGGTGAGATGCCACTAGTTTCTAAAGCCAACATCTGCTATAAAGGGTAATTCATTGGGGCGGGGTTAAGGAAGGTTATCATGTCAGAATGCTCCAATGGTCACCTGCATGAAGAGTTCATCGAAACCTTAATTTCCCTCGGGATAAATAAAGTCTCTTGAATCTTGAAAGGCTTTTACAGAAACGTGGAGGGCTCAACTTATATCAGGTTAAAAAAAATACGTGTTTGTGCATTGTGTGTGTACAGTAGTATTGGTATATTACAACTAAAGTAATAGATATTGAATACTCATCGATACATTAACACACGGTTGCAATTCCTTTAGCACATACACATAGTAATTGAGTGTCTCATGGTGAACAGCTGTGACGTGTTGGAGGTGCCAGAGGCCCCGTGACGTCACACCCCGGCTCTTTGAAGAGTCCAAAGAGCATCAACTTAGTTCTCTGTACTTGTTTCCCATTTTGCGATATGGAACAGGAGCATATTTTGTTTTAAAGTTTTGCAGATCGATGTTGATCCGCATCAACAAGACCCGTCAGGCTAATCCACTATTACACATAACGGTAAAGTTAATTCTAAAAGGCTCAATAGGAGGTTAACGTTATACCATACGGACCTCGTACCTACAGATGGTTCATCTCTCTGTGGAGTGACCTGCACGACACCTGGGCAGGTGTGAGCCACACTCTACCTCTGAGGTAGTAGTGGGTGAATTCAAGCGGCTTACGGAGCCCTTTAAAGCGCTAAAGGAGCGTCTCTCCGGCGGGCTACAGGGAGCTCACATGCTACTCGCGTGCGGCTAGCAGCAGCTAACCACCGATAGCTCCTCGACCGACCGAACGTACCGTCGAGGCTTTCCGAGGGCTTCTTCTTCTCCACCACTTGGAAGGACGAAGGGACGAACTCGGCGGCGTTCAGATTGGGGACGAAATGTTTGGCGTTCACATTTAAATAGGAGAGAGCGGAGTCCAGCGGAGCGTCGTCCTCCTCCCCCACCATGATGATGGCCTCCAGGTCGGCGTCTTGGTCCCAGGAATCAGGGGCAGCGTCTCTCGGGTCCATCGCTCTAAACTACGGTTAACACTTCAGCCGGTCCGAAGGGCGCTGTCGGTCTGGACCCCTTCAAAGTGAACCGATTCCTCGACCACCCTTATCGCCGTATCGCGTGTTCTATTGCGATATAAAGAGACCAGCGTGCGGGACGGACGACTCAATAGTAGTTCCAGAGAGAAAGTCCGCGTGAGCCGCCGCGCTGACTCTCGTCTCGTCAACCTATAGAGCAAAAAGACCCGAAGTGAACACTGGGAAATGGAGTTCCGTTTGAACGTCGACGCTGTACACCGTTACACGCCGATGAAAACTATGTAACTATGAAAACTACACATCCCGAAGAAAAACTACATTTCCGTTAAAAGAAAAAAACACGACAATTTACGTCAGCGGTTCCGCCGGTGATTCCTCATTTCGAAGGACCCCGTTTTTAGTGGTCTAGAAGAAGCCTAGTGGAAACTGTTTGTAAATTATAATAAAATCATCAAAACAATTAAAGATATGAGGGAATGTAGGATGTAGTTCTTTCCTGCATTAAATCTCACACACAGACCCACTTAATGATTGCACTTTTAATCATAGTTATTTGGTTTGCCATTATCATCACACAAGTATAAAATTAGACATTTCTTTTAAATAAAGACCTCCACCATATAACAATCAAAAGTACTTAAATAATTGTTCTATTTTAGTGTTCATCCCAAACAACCCTGGAACAAAAAAAAGATATATTAACATTCTTCATATTAGCTACTTGTGGAAGCAGTGCAGAAAATGATTTATAAAGGACGTACAGGACACTGCTAAAGGACGTATAGGACAACCTTCCTTCACGTTTATTCGGCCCGTCCAAAAAGAATACGCAAAAAGTGCAAATTGTCAGCAGTCACGAGGAATTAATCTAAGTATAATAAATGATGGTTGTGTTTTTTTCCTTCAGTTTTTTCTATTAAACAGTTGATCTGTAAATGCATTCTTGACACAAAGAATTGGTCATACAAATTCAACAGTACATGACGACCCCCCCCCCCCCCCTGGACGTATTAACCCATCACTCCTTAGTAATAGTTGTGAGTAACAGTGATGAGGACAGACAAGCACACGATAGCCCAGCACAGTTAAAGACCTTTTCACTATTCCAGTTCAATTACATTTAAGGATAATCACAAGGTGCTAGATTCCAGAGTAATGCCCTTATTCTCCAAGACAAGGGAGTAGAACATCTGTGAAAAGACACAGACCTCCGGGCCACACAGGGACATACCACTACTCAACATTGGCTACAAGGAGCTCAGAGAGAACCGGCCCACCATTGGACTGGCGATCTGATCAAACAGACAAAAAGGACGACAACGGTGCAGACCATTGTGGACGGAAGAGAGCTGCTGGTTCTGCAGGAACACATGAAGGGAAAGGCTTCCCTATCTGGCCGTCTGGTCCGTCTGCCACTCTGTGGAGGTCGGCGACTGGTCCTCCTGCATCAGAGGCCCAGCGTGGGACTCTGTTGTCCCGTATGTATCTACCGAGGGAGGACTGGGACACTGCTTCTCAAGGGGGGTGGGAGAGGTTGGGGGAAAGGGCGTGGTGGTGGGGGTGGACATGGAAGCCTCTCTGCTCTCTCGCTCCTCCGCAGTTTCTTCACATTCTCTGACAGAGTTGATCTCAGCACCCAGGTCTTCAGAAGGGAGAAATAACTTGCGACCTACGAAAAACACAATAGCGTTTTCAGACAAGGTGTGTGTGTGTGTGTGTGTGGTGGTGGTACATCTTAAATTAAAGACCAGATGGAGCTGTTCTCCTCAGAAATGGTACTTCTATATAGGGCTTGTAGGACTTTTCGCAATATATGAAACGTTCGTGATTCAAAACAGCAAAGTTGAAATGGTAGAAAAACTGAACTACAAATTTAGTATACATTGACAGGCAAGTCGATTATTTTAAAGAATCACATGAGATATTCATACTTGTAAGTCATTATATAATCTGGTTTTAACATGGTAAATGGACTGCATTTAAACAGCTAACGACTGTGGCCACTCAAAGCAACAGTCAAGTCAAGTCACTCACCCATTCATACACACATTCATTCATCCACCGACGGCGGAGTCAGCCATGCAAGGAGACAGCCAGCACGTCGGGAGCAGTTAGGGTGTCTTGCTCAGGGACACCTTGACGAGCCAGGGGATCAAACCAGCAACCTTCCGGTTGTCAGACGACCCGCTGTACCTCCTGAGCGACTGCCGCTCCAATAACAGATTGATAGGTGTATCCAGAAACAGAGAAAAGCCCATCATTGGCCCAAATGTACCTGGTACTCTTTTGGAGAATGTTGTTGGTGTGTCCGGCAGCCTTGTCTGGGATTTATTGGAGTATGTTGGTTCAGTAGAGTCCAATAATCCTATGGAAATGAACATGATGATCAAATAGAGACACAATGTCAAATGAAATTGTCAGGCTATTTGAAAATGTCTGAAGAATATCTGCAATATTCCTGCTGATTACATTCAGCAGGATAAATGTTGTATAACAAATTTTAAATATTTTAACAGTCAATCAAAGCTATAATAATGTATGGAAAGTTGTACATTTAATTGACTGTTTAAAAATACCACTTTCTGGTTGTCAACCAGAAAGTGATTTTGATTTTCTTTTATTGGTCGAAATTAAATCTACTTAAATGGAAGAAAGATGTGATGATGTGATTCATTGATATACACACGGTAGATAATGAAGAACAGCTTACCATCAGTGAGGTTGAATGTCCTTCCCTTCACAGAGGTCTCCACTGGAGAAAACCAATTCAACACAGAACTGACCAAAGGGAGTTGCCTCAGCAGTCCCTGAAGTGGAGTAAAAGAAAAGATGATTAAGAATGACTCTACATGAAGTATATATACAGTATACATATGTAGCAATGTGTCTGCTCAAAGCGAATACATTCAATTATAATAAATAACACATCCCACAGACACACACCTTCTTGTATCTAGTACAAACACACCAGCCAGGACTCAACACACTCAATTAATAATTAATAAGTCTTTGTCTCTCAATTTCTGGTTACCATGCAAACCCAATAGAGGGAGTGGGGACAGATTCAACACTTCTTATTCCTCCAATCAGAAACATGCTAGAAGGATTCCACGCGTGCTCAGTTAGCCCCTTTTGTGGATATAGAGGTTCAAACATAGGCTCCATAACAACAAAGTGATATGAACAGACTTACTGACATGAGCAGGACTTTAAGCCCTCAATCTCAAGAGTCATACAAGTTATTCCTTTATACATTCTATAGGCACCCTATTAATAAACATACAGGGTGCCTTGCGGGAAGACAGTGCCCTGTTCATATTAACCATAGATAAATACTTAATTATTATTATCATTATGATTATTATTATTATGACAGCACATCACAAAATATATAATGTGCAACCCATGATGTAGTTAAAAATACATGTAAGCGGGTGTAAATAGTAAGACACATATACTTGGTTATATGAACAGTGCCACAGTCACAACAGAAATCCAAAGACAAAAATGCCCACAGGGGCTCACTTCCTTGTTGCTTGGAAAGATGAGGTGAAGAGGAGGTGAAGAGGAGGTGAAGATGAGGTAAAGATCAGGTAAAGATGAGGTGAAGAAGAGGTGAAGAAGTGAGGTGAGAGGAAGATGAGGTGAAGAGAGGTGAAGGGGTAAAGATGAGGTGAAGAGGAGGTAAGAGAGGTGAAGAGGAGGTAAAGATGAGGTGAAGAGGAGGTAAAGATGAGGTGAAGAGGAGGTAAAGAGGAGGTGAAGAGGAGGTAAAGATGAGGTGAAGAGGAGGTAAAGATGAGGTGAAGAAGAGGTGGAAGAAGAGGTGGAGATCAGGTGGAGATCAGGTGGAGATCAGGTGGAGATGAGGTGGAGATGAGGTGGAGATGAGGTGGAGATCAGGTAAAGATGAGGTAAAGATCAGGTGGAGATAATGTTTAGCACCTCTTCGAGGATTCTCTGCTCGCTGTCCTTCTGCAGCTGGAGCTCTGCTTCAAGGATCCCTTTCTGAACCACCTCCGCCATGTTCTCAAACAACTGGAAGGAAGGAAAACAAGCCAGCCAAGTCATCCAAATACATTCTTACATTTTCCACATTTTATAGCAATCTAATCAATTTAGGATATGTAAAACATTTGTGATGGTAAAATGTGCATGTTTGAGGGGCCAATGAAAAAAATATAATGCATAGACAAAATCTATTGACAGTGAATTATCAAATCATTTTTGCACCGAGCCAAAGACTAAAAACAGAGCATTTTGTTTACTATTAACACCTCGACATCAGAGACTATTGTTAACCTGGAAAATAATAACCTCAAGGATAGAGCAAAGGATTGGCTCAGGTCAAATCAAAAAGGATTGAGTGTGAACGGTGTGATTTGACCCATCGTTCTCCGAACAGGACAGAAATGCATCTCATACACCCAAGATGGAGGAAATGAACCCAAAGGTTTTCACTCGTCTTGGTTTGTTCATGAATGTTCGTGACACACACCAACTTAAACACACATGTCAGGTGGAATGCTTGCTCCTCCCTTGGGTGCCATTTAGGACTGGACTTTTAAATTCTAATAAAAACAATTATAAAAATGTGATTACCTTTCCGTTCTCCTCAATTTCCCTCCCCAGGGCAGCCACTGTACCAACCAACTGGGAAACGGCAACATCCTCGGTCACCATGCCAACAAAAATACGATCGTTGGCCGTCCCGTACTCCGGGCCTAAAGAGAGTCAGCCCTCGGATTAGTAATCTTTCTTAGAATGAATTCAGCCAATTCCAAACACACGTGAACGGTGAATATTACAGGCATATTACATATTATATATACCCACACCTCAGGATATACAGTGCACATATTAGTACCTGAGGAAAAGCTGATTTTGGTTTCCTGCTCTTGTAGTTTTTTCATGAGCTCACAGTTCATCTTCTCTACTTCCTGGATTCGTTTCTCCTCTAACATTTCCCCAAACCACTGAGGGTTATACCTGAAGGAATCACATGGAGAACAATGGTTATCAAAAGACCAAAGAAATAAACATGTTCTCAATGTGCAAGATCAGTTGGTTTTACAATCAGCCCAAATTCAAAGAGTTGAGGTGATTATATCAGTTCTGTCCGCTGCTGAAAGGAACACCTTGCCTTTTAGTCGGACCGACATCCAGACTACAGTGCGTCCAGTAAGGGGAAAGCTACAGGTTGGGCAGTTAGCCATTAGCGCCCCACACGGCACACTACTTGAATCACCACCGTTTTTTTTACCAACCACAGTTATGCCTTCATACAAATGACTAACCTTTTACCAATGTAAATTGTTTTATACAATATAAATAATAGGACATTAAGAAAATATAAACTTATTGATTCAAAGATCAAATATTTCAAATGCCGACCTGGCAGACCTGTTGTATTGCTTTGTAACAGGACAGATGATGATGTTCATTTCAACAGCATCTGTATAAATACATTTTAAGCTCGAATGTGATTTTGCAGGCCCATGAGAAAATAAGGCCATTTATTATAATCCCAGATGGGAATTCCTTCTAATATCATAAGAGTGGGGCAGCCGTCTGTTGGGACTTGGCTTGGGAAGCGGAAGGTCGCCGGTTCAAGTCCCCGAAACACCTGGGCACTGCCAAGGTGCCCTTGAGCAAGGCACCAGACCCCTACCCTGCTCCCCTGTATATACAATAGCTGCCCACAACTCCTAATACAAGGATGGGTTGAATGCAGAGGAACTCATTTCACTGTGTGTGTGTACATGTGACCAATAAAGAGCATTCAATCCTCCAGATTTAGATTTAGGAAGTGCTTCAATTTAAATATGACCCAACTTTACCTGACCACGCCCAGGCCTGGCCAGTTGACGTCCTCCACAGGACTGAGGAAGGGGGAGTGCCTCTGAACCTCCCTCCTGAAGTCTTCCCGGAGGCCGAGCGTCGACGTGAGTACAGGAACCAGCTCCTGCAGCTTCTGCAGCAGCATCTCCACGTCCGACTGCTGGGTCCCCAGCACTGAGACAGGAGGGGGAGACAGAGTCCCGTTAGGTCACCCGTTCACCTCGTCTTCTGGACCTGGGGTCTCATTCATAACCGCTGTGTGTGTGTGTGTGTGGTGTGTGTGTTGGGTGGTGTGTGTGGTGTGTGGAATAGGATTGATTGCTTGACCTTTGTTTAATTTGCTTGTACGTTTTGTGATAATATTAATATAATGTCTATATTAAATGTTATTAAATGCAAATTAAAAGTTGTGAAACAGCTGCTTCCTGACCCATTATACACATGTTGAGATAATACGTACACTATGTAAGATTCAAGGTCGGTACAGGCTACCAGGTTCAAGGACGAGGACGTTTTTATCCACAGGCAGTGACCTACTGAACTGCTAGGAGTGCTGCCACTATCATAACATTGCCGTCCATATTACATCACACTATCATACACTATCATACTTTCGCTGGACTTTCTGAACTCATTACAGTTACTGCAAAGTAAATGCGTAAATGCTTTTTGCACAATTAAACACATGTACATATCATCCATCAGTCACTTTATTGTTCTTTGAATAGTGTACAGTACTGTTATAGTATAGTGTTGTATAGTATAAGTATAGTACATAGAATAGTATATAGTTAAATTGTAGGAAATTCATACTGCGGGAGGGAATGGGGAGTAAGCATTCCATTGTACTTGTTGCAAATGGCAAATCAAAACATGTTGAATCTGCAGTAGGATTTACCTGCTGCAGTCATCAAAGGGTTAAAGCGAACACATGTGCCGTCATCCTCCAGGTCCAACACGTCCACGCCGCTGATGGGCACCAGCTGGGCTAACCGCTCGCCAAGCTGCAAACATTTGCCTTTTTTTATTCATGATTTCTATTCATTC
The DNA here is from genome assembly GCA_027704905.1 of Muraenolepis orangiensis. Taxonomy (NCBI): domain Eukaryota; kingdom Metazoa; phylum Chordata; class Actinopteri; order Gadiformes; family Muraenolepididae; genus Muraenolepis; species Muraenolepis orangiensis. The sequence continues at coordinate 2,875,254 of CM051012.1, read as the reverse complement.
TCCAGTCTGCTGTCAGGTCTCATTAGGGTGTGTTCACTTGTGAGACATGCCCACTCCATCGTCGTCCTATTGGGCTATTATGCGTGTGTTAAAACACTGCATCTCAAGGGAGTGACCTTGACGGTCACACATCATCACTCATTCACAAATTTATACAAATAATGCAAAAAAATAAAAACATACCCATCTATTAAAGGTGTCCATGATGTCTCGGTCCTCAGTGGAGCATCCCTCCACCAAATCACTACCCAGTTCTGACAAGGGAGAGCAGATGGAAACATCATCACACGCTACACTAACTACTCAGTGGAAAAGAATAGCTGAAGATGATGCCTTTGTGATGAGAGAACGAACACACACACACACACACACCAGAAGCCCTGAAGAGTGCAGTTCAACATCATGAAGTCATTCGCAGGAATTTGTAGAAATGACCAACCCTTAACTCGTCACACGTTTAAATGGTCAGAGGTGAGACCCTTACCGGAGCCTGCCTCCTGGGAGAACCTAAACAACACTTCAGGAGAGCTGGCATCGTTCTCCACCTGTTGTGCACACAGATAAAAAGACAAAGGCCCACCACTTTACACACACAGGAAGCATCATGACACGTTATTGTGTATCGTGTAACTAACCCCCAGACAATATGTTGTATATATAGCAAATATAGCAGCGGCAGAATTACACACACACCAACTCATATGAGGCAATTTTACATGGCAAACACAAATTGATTGTCATGCCAGATATTATAATGTGCATTAAATGCCCTGGGCTAATTTTACTCATAACACGTCACTGCTAGCAGCCAATGCTAGATCAATTGGTACTTTATTGATCACTGGAGGGAAACAAAAGTGGAAGAGAAGCAACCCACAAAAGCTTAAAGGACATAAATTGACATTTCACAATGAGATCATCAGCTGGACCGTTACCATAGTCAGAGCCTCCTGGAGTGAGATCTGTGTATCAAGCATATCCTACAAAACAATGTTAATAGGAAAGTTTAAATTGATGGGGAAATATAAAAAAGGCATTTTTTATTATATTAGATTAACACAGTTGAGTCATCTTGGGACTTGGACTTGAAATATATTGTAAAGAACAGAACCATCACCATGCCTGTAGTACATGAGAAAAAAAGAAAATAGACCCTATCGAGTATTACATAGAAATGTCAGATCTTCAAGTTCAAATCTTCCAGATCAAATCTCAAAATGTGAGCTTAAAAGTAAGAAACCTTCACATACCGATGTTTTGACGGACGGGACGGTTTGGAGCCTCTCCATTAGCAGTTTACTCTGCAAGGAAGAAACACAGAGAACAGTCAATATCCAACCACAAGCAGAAAAACTAATATTCATAAGCAACAGAGATCTTGTATTGCCAGTTTGCACCACGATGCACATGAAACACTGGTATCACAGTGGAAAGCTGGAGAATGAAAGAAACGATTGAATCTGAGAGCGGGGAATCATGAGGATGACGATAAGAGCCAGGTTGGGGTTTAGACCGGCCAACCAGTGAGCAGCCCGAGTCATGAACAAAGTGTCATTTAGAGAAAACTGGTGTAAAATCCTGGTCTTTGCCAGTCTCCCGAAAAACAAGGTGAATGCTCTACTAGTTATCTTAAATAAAGGTGACATACTTATTGTGATGCTGACTTAGGAGCTGAAACAGGGGCACACTTACACTTTAAGATCTTCCTCAACTACCCAGGGCTGACGAGTCAATGACTAAATCAACTGTGCAAAACGTGGTTTATTCACAAGTCGAAACGGGACTTTGTAAAGACATTTCTACAAGAGCGCAGGATAGTAATGAAGGAACATAAGCATGTCCTAAGGCTCTGCAGTCAGGCTGGCTCTATTCTCTATGCTTTGTGACAATGTTCCCAGCTTCTGAAAACAGGCGCCCCGATGGAATTGACGTGACAGGAACACACAAGAATGACTTTGCCATCAACACCAGTGTGGGAAACCTTGCTTCATTCGCCTCCCTCCACTTGAGGGGCTTCTCAGTCTTCCCCAGGGATTGTTGTCTCCGAAATAAGTTAGCATCTTGTCGCTAACCATTTGGCTGAAGGAATCCTCACCCACTCCGGTCTAGAGAGACATTGTTCTCTGAAACGTCTGTGGCTGCACCTGGGGCCGGACTGGCATAACAACCCGATACGTCTCACTCCTCTTTCTTAGTAACGCAAGCTCCTGCACTTTGAGCTGCACCTCAAATCCTTTCTTCGGGGACAATCATTTTAGTTTGCGGAATCTCGGGTCAAGGGCAGCTGCAATAACACTCCTGTTCTCAGCATCCCCCGTGTAGGACATATCCAGTTTCCATCTGGTAGCCATCTCCTGCTACGGTGCTGCCACCGCCTGGAAGGCCTGACCAGGGGCGGTGTGAAACGCTGTGTTCTGTGTGGACCTCAGAAGCCCTTTGACCCATGGAGGTAGAGCTGATGCTGTGACATACGTTTCTCCACTAAGGTAGGTGGCGCCCACTTAAAAGGGCATGAGAGCGTGTTCCAGTTCCTCTAGCAGGCTCCACGGCTTGCCTTGTAGGTTCAGCAATTAGCAATTTTTCCCCTTACGTGGTGAATTCTGGGTCGGAGAGAGTTGCAGTCACAGGAGGCAGCCGGTCATGTGATATGTACTATTCCAACATGTACCTACATCCTGTTAGGAGCTTATGTAGAGGGGTGCCCATTGATTTTGCTTGGTCTTCAGCTCATTGCAAGCAAGCTCACTTTTGAAATGCTCTACCAGGCATCTTGCAGCGCGAGTGAAATCTGAAGATTCTTCAGGGCATGGTTAACTACTAACTGCAATGTGTGACCTGCACACCGGACTGAAGAAAACTCATGTCTGTCTTCCAAGAGCTTCACCGCTGCTACTACTATCGCGGCATTGCTGTGCACAATGGAAATTATTTTCTTGGTAGAAATACCAAATTTGTCAGCTGCCTCTTCAACCCAAGCAGCAATGTCTCCTGCAGTTTGTCGTTCGTCAAGTGCCACAGTAGTTAAGCTGTAACGACATCAGCTCTCAGTGGTCACTGATGACGTGACAGGGGATAGCCCAGGTATGCCTCTGTGGTAGTACTGGTCCACTCATCTATTAAAAGAGCCACCTGGCTATGGATTGCTGTGATTGCAGTTTAGACATTCAGGAACGTCTGTTCATATTTATTCTCCATCATAATAGTGTACCCGGCTCTGGAGGGTAGAGCATATCCTGGATTTAATGTGTGAACCATTGCACGGAAGCCCATTCAACCATTGAGAGTGGTCTCATGTCTTCTCTAAACATGTTCAGGATACCATCAGTGAGAGCCACATCCAACTGAGGTACAGTGTCCCCTTCTGGACTAAGTCACTACAAGGCTCCGTTCACTAGGAGAAGGGAATATGGAAACAAAGCTTCACAATAGGTTTATAGTTGCACAATTTCTCTCACACACAAAATCTGTAAAGCTGTGCCTTTAATTTACAACTTTAATATGAAAACTTGTAGGTCAATTTATAAATTTTCAATGGAAATACATTTACAATCAACATATTTGTGTGGAATCTTAAGTTATTCCACATACCACATCCACAAATGCAGGAAGTGTGTTACAAATGTCTCCTAAAACGCAAAGCAGATATTTGTATGGAGTAATTTGTATCTGTAAATCTGTGCCTCTAATTTACAACTCTTAGATCCTCATTTCAATTAAGCATTTTCCCCATTGGAAATAAATTGAGGAATCTGCACCTATTGATGAGTCCATTTTACAATGCAGACAAATTCATAGTCATATTAAGACTCAAATCCCATTTGCATGGCTTCATCACAATTCTTAAATGAATTAACAAATTGTCAACTTGGCATTTTTAGATGAAAAGGTATTTGTGAAGGGATCCGTTTAAGTTCTTCCGTGCCATGTCACAAGATATACCTGTGCAGGTAAGACCATGGGTATATGGCGGTAATACAACAGTTATGGGTGGTAGCCGCTGTTAAACTAAACAGAAGAAGACATAACCAAGGGCTCTCACTGGTTGTCTACTGGTGAAGTGATTGCTAGCCATTTAGCTGCTACCATGGAGGACTTACGTCTACGGTTTAAAACCGGGTGTCCCAAATCCTAACAATTATCTGTAAAATACCAAAATGTTCCGGTTTTCAACATTCACTACCAAATTATTCCGGTTTTGGCCACAATTTTAAATAATATTCTATATTTGTATTATGAGCGTGTGACCAGTCCTTGTGCCTAGCGGTGTACACCTGCCCAGGTGATGGTCCGTCTTTCAAGCAAACCCACCTAGCAGCTTAGCCTCTCCACTACAGCGGGTGGCGGTAATGCGCCATAACGCTTTGCCCTACGCATTAGAAGTAGACACTGTAGCATCTCCATCTCCTAGCAACCATGAAGCAGCTGTAGCGTCATCTAGTGGAAGGCGCTTGGTCTTCCCTGCATTTGTCAATGTTGTTTTTAATATTTTTGACATTAGTGAATAGCAATTACTGTTCATTAAACGAGAATAGCCAAGGTTACAAAGCAATAGCAAGCCATTAGAGCTGGATAAAGCGGTGTTGCTCTGGTGAACAAACAGCCAAACTGTGCTGCTCCTGTTTAATGTATTCCCACACTTTGGATGCCCTGGATGGTTTTCTCCTCAAAGATGAGCCTTTGTTTACTGCGGCCATTTCCAAAACTTCTTTGACCTTTAGCTTTTCAGCTAAAATCTCACATTAAAAAAAAGGCAAGAGGGGCGTCGTAGGAGCGTTATAATGAGCGATGTCGTGTATGAAATGTGCCATGAAATGAGAAATGTATGGCGTTCAGCGTCAGAGAAGCTTAACCCTCTCTCTGACACCAGCCTGCCATCCACCTCTGCTCGGACGGGCACACACACACACACACTCACCAGACGCTATTGATATGAGTTACCTTAGCTTCCTTCAGACCTACTGATAGTTACATACATATTATATTAGATTTATTGTACCCATAGCGTCTTTCCGAAACCAATTTTATATTATTCGATATGAATATGCAAATAGCTGTAATTATATGGTGCACATCGTGAGTGATGTGGACTAATTGAAGCAGCCCACTATCACATTGGCAATTACACAATTTATAAAAGGGTTAGAAAAACATTGCTAGACTTAATTATAAATGAGAAAATGGAAATCTATATAGAAAGGTGCAAGTTTCAGCATGCTGGGAGGATGCAGAAATCAAATGAATGAATTGCTTGTTGAATATCAAGTGACAATCCCTGGACTGGTTTGCCTTTTGCACACCGCTAATGTCCCGATCCCCGATCCCGATCCCCGATCCCGATCCCGCCGTGGTTCCACAGCCCAGTTAATCCCCGTGTTACGTTGTGTTTGCTGCTCACCAGGTCGGTGGCGTGCTGTATCTTGTGGACGATGCCGTGGTTCCCGAGGTACTGGAGGGCCAGCCAGAGGGGCAGGGGGCGGAGCCTCTCCCCTGGTTGACTGGAGGTGAGGCCGGCCGTCAGAGACTGAGCGCCAAGAGGACGGTGAGATAGACACAGGGAGAGAAGGGAAGGGACAAAATAAGTCAAAAAGTAAGAATAAAGTGTATGTATATAGTTACCTGCAGCATTCATACCACAGTAATATAGCAACACAGTTAAAAACTAAAGAAATACACACTAAAGCACAAAGAACCATCATAGTTACTGTAAGTACAAGACTGTTAAGCGTTTAACTGCTTTGGTACAAAACATTGACCACATCCAAATTTCTCATAAGGAGGAGAGTTCCGGAAACTAGGTGCCACTGCACCAAATGCACCTTCACCCCTGGTTTAAAAATGACTTTGAGGTCCCCTGACCAACATGAAGGGAAGGAGTGCAGTGAGGCCCACATGAGAGAGCACACATGATGCATTTGCTGTATTGTACTGTAGTTATGACTAAATAATAAACATTTCCATAGCTTCTCCCAAGCCTACCAGAGCTGGGTCTTCATGCCTGTAGAGGGTGATAGCAGGCACTGCAGGCAGGCCCAGCCAGGGGCCCAGAGTCAGAGTCATGCTGTCGCAGTTGATCGCCCTCTGGAAGGGTAGAACATCATGAGAAGAAGGTATAACTCATGTCTAATTGACTTTACTCTTTGAATTTAAATGAACATTACTACAACTCATTGATCAATTTATGTGCTCACGAGGGTGACCCTCTCACTTATTGACAAGATAGTGTATCCACGCCTAATGTGACTCAGGTGTGGATTGAAGCCTGCGTCAGGAACCCACTGGGAGGGTAAGCAATAGCAGCTAATGGACCATGTTTATATCAAATATATGGAATGTTTACGTACCTTTACACTGGGTGAGACATGGTCCAGGGCCAGGGTTGCCAGGCTCACCCTGAAAGAAATTAAACATTTTCAATCAGTAACTATGCATAATCTAAGCTCTCACGTTTAACCATTTGCCCCTACTGTTCTACATACATGTGCAATATGAATTTCACATAAAGCGCTTGATAGCAAACATCAGATGGACCTGACTCACCCTTCCACATGGAGCCACATGCTGTACTGCTCACAGAGCGCCTTGAGACGACCAAGCCTGTAGGCACGGTCCACACTGGAGTTACCTGGAGGAAACAGACATGGTTACTGAGGGGATGAGGTCGCTTTTCAACCATATCTCAACCTGTGGGGATTTGGGATTTAGTTTATCTCTCCGTGTCTGTGAGCTCAGCAAAGATGCTAAATCTTAGCCCAACTCCATAGTTTGATGGAGTTGGGCTAAGGTGAATGAAAGCATTGGGGTAGCAACAGGAAGGAGAACATGGTCCATTTGCATATACTACACACACTGAAATGATACAAAGACGGTTGAAAATCGCTGAAGTTCCAATTTAACAGACAATACTCGTCTCGTTGATCAAACCATCGTAACTAAAACATCCGTCTTCAGACCATTCCAGTTACCTGCATTGGCTATCAGCAGTAAGGGCAGCCTCCCAGCGTCCAGGTCCTCCTTGATCAGCTTCTCCAGGAGGGCAACATCCTATAAATAATGGACAGGAAATTAAGTCAAAAAACGTATTTAAATCTCTTCAGGTGGATTATAAAACAAATAAAAATAAAAAGGTACAGTATCATCTTTTATTTTTTTAGTTTCTCACCATTTGGTGCTGTGACCCAAAGACAGTGTTACAGGGCACCGTGCAGAGGCTGGAGAGAGGCAAACCAAGCTGAGAAAGGACAAATGTGGTTCATATTACATCAACAAATATCCATTATACACAGCCAAGATGTAGTAGTACTGTAGTAGAATAGTAATAAGACTTTTCACGCGTTGTAGTATTTGTACGCCCTGTGTTTTTATAGTTTGATGCTATATTAACACCTGTTCCATCATAGAGGAAAACAAAGATCGATTGACCCACCCTTGGCATTGAACTTTGGATTTAATAATTATAATACGCTTCAATAGGTATTCACCTGACACACAGACAGCCAACACCACACACCTCCACCCCAGCGACCACAACTATTACTGAGACAATGTACATTCTGTATCCCGTTTAAAAAAAAACTTTAGTGTTTTTTGGATGAGACATCCATAAAGCACCCACTAATCGTTTTTCCAAGAGCCCCGAGTGGGTTCTCGTTCCCGGGGACAGTGACAGGTGGGGAGTTTGACTGGGGCGGTACACCTGTCAAACGGTAACGCAGGTGTCCTAAGGCGAGCTCAGGGAGGACAGAAACCTCCCGTGGAGCAGAAGGGCAAAAGCTCGCTTGATCTTGATTTTCAGTATGAGTACAGACCGTGAAAGCGCGGCCTCACAATCCATTCTGGTATCCAAGGAGGAGGTGTCAGAAAAGTTACCACAGGGATAACTGGCTTGTGGCGGCCAAGTGTTTTTTGATCCTTCGATGACGGCTCTTCCTACGATCAAGTGTTCACTCCTAAAGGGGACAGCTCTACCAAGACTCAAGATCATCACAAACGACTGCAACCACCCTGGGCACCATCTCTTTTCCCCCCTACGGTCCGGTCGCCGGTTCTACAGCATTCATACAAGGACTAGCAGGTTCAAGGACAGTTTTTATCCACAGGCAGTGTGCCTAATGAACTGCTAGGAGTGCTGCCATTATCATAACATATCATTACACTGTCATACTGAGCTGGACTTTCTGGACTCATTACAGTTACTGCACTGAACTGCACTGTATTCATGATGCTGCTGCACTACTGGCACTTTAAATGCTTTCTGCACAATTCAGGTACATATCATCAGTCATGTTATTTTTATTTGTATAGTATAGTGTTTTTCAAAAAAAAACATACTGCGGGAAGGGATGGGGAGGAAGCATTCCATTGTACTTTTTTTTGCATATGGCAAATAAAAATCTTGAATCTTAAATTGAAGATGTTTTTAATGCCATTTGTATAGTATAATGGAATGCTTACTCCCCATCCCCCGCAGTATACATTTAAACAACAATGCTTTACTAAACTATACAATCCTATACTAAACAATCCTATACAATAAACAACTAAATACTTTACTATATAAATACTATCCACAATAAAACAACAATAAAGTGACTGATGGATGTTAAATACATACGGCGAATTGCACAAAAAGCCTTTTAAAGTGCCAGTAGTGCAGCAGCATCATGAATACAGTGTAGAACAGTGCAGTAACTGTAATGAGTTCAGAAAGTCCAGCAAAAGTATGATAGTGTATGATAGTGTAATGTAATATGGACGACAATGTTATGATAGTGGCAGCACTCCTAGCAGTTCAGTAGGTTACTGCCTGGGGATAAAAACTGTCCTTCCAGGGGAGCAAGTGGCAAGATGGCATCAATGACAAATGCAACCATACAGCCGGCTGGGGATACAGATGACCACTAGATGGAGCCAAAGATCCCCTTGAGACTCTTAGTTAATAGTCCAAAGTTACAAAAAGCAGAGTATTTAGGATGAGCTGGTGCTCAGCTTAAGTGCTCAGTCATGAGCTCACAACGGAGGAGACAACCTACCTGCAACTTGTCAGTGTTCCCTTAATCCAGAAGATAATTGCCTTGTGGATTATAATTAGATTTCTGTTTCACTTAATTCCCACTATCTTTTGGACTTTAGTGGAAGGACTTTCTCAGTTGGATGACTTACTTTGGACTTTGCCCTTTTTGTTGAACTGAACTAATCTGACATTTTTCCAGAAAGAGATTTTCAGTGCTAATTTTGAAACTCAATTAAAGAACATTAACATTTACTTTGTGCCTGTGGTCTCTGCACTAGTGCTCCTGTAAACCTGCGACAAAAACTGACAAGTAAACTTCAATCTTGTGTCACAGACTAGATCAGGTGCAGCTCACAGTCAGTTCATGGACTGGCTGTTCCCCGGCTCAGAGGACATGAGCCGAGAGAAGCTCCAAGCATGAGGAGGAATTCAAGCACAACTACAATCTGCTCAAAGAAGCGTTGGCTAAGGGGGGCCTAATCAAGAACATTCCGGTTGGTTCCACTGGGTACCCTCTTGAAGTGTTTCAGAAAGTTGTTTACGTGAAAAAGATGGACTATGACCTAGTCAAAGCCTGGGCTGGTCAAGAGATCTGCCCCAACCCACTCCTGAACTGACACTCTGCCACAAGCAAACACAGGAAAAGGGCCAAAATGTGTGTCCCTCAGGCGCCTGCCGGGGCAGGAGGGTTGGCGAACTGGAACTCTGGCAGGGAGTGCCCGGCCACAGAGGTGGGCCAAGTGGTCTGGTTGCTGCAGCGCCAGCCTCCTCCCACCCGATCAGGAGGGTGGATATGGGATTCCAGTAAGGATGGAGGGTAGTATATATCGGGCTCTGCAGGATGAAAGAAGTTGGCAAACCCTGATCCACCAAAGCCTGGTTCGGCCCGGAGCTTTATTGGAGGCCTCATGGGCGAATATTGCATGTGCGCACAGGGGATGTTTACACCTCCAGGGGAAAAACCACAAAGTGAAGGCTGTGGTTAGTTCCCGTCTGTCACGCCCTCTATTATTAGGCACTGATTGGCCAAACTCCAAAGAGGGCGCGTGTGCACGACCGGTAGGGCTATGTGGAGTGTGCGCCGTATTCAGCGGTGATGTGAGGTCATCAGACGCTGTTCAGGGGGAGGAGAGGCTGGAGGAGCCGATGGAAAGAGGCTTCGCCGGTCCCTCAGTTTCCCACAGTGGGAGCATAATTATTTGAACTTTATGTAACAGTGAGTGTCCCGCACTGGGCTTGAACTGACGACCTCCGGTATGACCCTCTAACGTGAGAGCTAAAACCCACAGGCTCTAGCTTCATCGCTAGGACATCAGGACATCATTTAGGCATCGGGGAGTGAGGGTTACCACTGCACAGCGTCCCACTGTACATCAGTGAGTGTACAGTGGGTGAGGGAGTGAGGGTTACCACTGCACAGCGTCCCACTGTACATCAGTGAGTGTACAGTGGGTGAGGGAGTGAGGGTTAACACTGCACAGCGTCCCACTGTACATCAGTGAGTGCGGAGCCGAATGCCCACGAGGAAGGGGACGCCGGCGTGGTCCCTTAGCGTATGCCGTGGAGAGTCATTCAATGATGGGCAGTGCGAGCGCCAGACACTATTTATCAAAGACATGTTACGTTGAGGCTTTGTTTTGAATGTGCTGTGACTCTTTTTCACGTACCATTTTGGTTTGGGTACGTGGTACCGACCTATAAGCAATAATAAGAGACTTTAAGCCTGCTCCTTGTGTCCTGCTCTCTCCCGTGGTCATTTGGAAGTTTTCCCAAAACCTTCACTGTATTGAAAAATCAATCCAGACGGTCCAAGCGTCAAAAATGTTGAGCATGTCAATTAAGGTCTATATACCAAGTTGAAGAAATGTGGGTTGATCGGAAATACAATAGGCTTCACTGTGAATATGTAATAAGTTAGGATTCTGTTATAGGCGGGCGATTTCTAACCATTTGATGGCAACAGTGTCTGGTGTGCATAATGTATTGTACAGGTGTATTACCTGGTTGCAGATGTGCTGTCCCAGCCCCGGCCTGGAGGAGGCGCTCTGGTAGACGATGGGCTGAGCGGAGCTGAAGGCGGCGTAGCCCTCAGACGCGTACTCCTCATACAGCGTGTGGAGCACCAGCCGACACACCCTCACCAGCCCCTCGCGGGCGTCCTCGTGGAAGAAGGCAGAGCTGTTCTCGTATCTGGAGAAAGAGATTCCAGTCAGGTGGGAAATAAGTACTCCCAGATAGTACCGTACGGAGCCGTACACATTGGCATCCCTGCTTAATTCACTGGGGGAAAGTATATGTAGCAAATAATGTTGAACAATGTTTTGACTTAGAATTACATCTGGACTCATTGTTGTAATGCACAAACGAACTAGTGGTAAGACAAACCCTGGAGCTACAGTGGATACATCTTTATACAGCCTTAAGTAGGATTAAACATTCATTCTTTAAGTGGAACATTTGGTTCTCCATAGTTTGCAGTCTGTTGGTCCTAAAATATTATAATAAAATGATAAGGCTTCCATTTCATTCTCGGGGCTCGACGTCGTGGTTCTACTTGCCAGTAACTGTAGCTATAACATCTATCTTACCACAAATGATGTTTGTTTCAGCTAGGTAAGCTAATAATCAGAAATTGATATACACCATAGTCAACTACCAAAGAACAAAAATGTATATTTAAGACGTTATATAAGTATATTTAAGAGATCAACTATTTGATACTCCCACACAAACCTTATTTGTAATGGCACACATCACATCTCCTTTTGACTGAATGAAATACAAGCACACACAGAAGCCACCACCCGCGATGGAGCACCTGAAGAGTCTGCAGAGCCAGAGCGTGGTGTCGGAGAGGATCCGCGTGGTCAGCTTCCGGAAGCGGTCCTTGCTGAGCACCGAGAGGTAGGCCGTCAGGCAGTGGCCCAGCAGCGCCATGTGGCCCTGTCTGCCCATGTTCTGCAGCCTGCTGAATAACAACATGCTTTTCAAACAAACCCTGCATACATCATCTGTCTATGTGCACTGAAGTCTGCAACTATGGTATACTAAAGGTAAATAATAAAAAGTAATAATAATAAAAAATACATAATACCTTTCCTTACATCAACAGTATCAACATTAGCCAACAATTATAGTAAAGATAACGTTTTAATAGTACTACAGTCTACAGTTTTTATTGGAACATCATAGCAGCGGTAATTAATATTTAAGAAATGCATTTTTTTTTAAAAGAAGAGAAAATAGAGATAAGGACGAACTAAATCACGGTCAAACCACGACTAGTGCAGATTCAGTGTTCTGGTACGTACTGGTGGTCTGGCTCCTCATTTCCTTCCTCATCTTCACACATCAGGTCCTGGACCAGATGAAAAATGTTTGCAACATTTTGGCCACTGTGAACAGAAGAGAAAAGACAATTTTTCCATCATCAGAATTTCAATGACATACAGTGTGTAAAACATCCAACAGAGAGCATTGACAGTTGAGGAATAGTGTGTCTTACTCTCCCTGCAGGGGTCCAGGGCAGCTGGTTCTGCTAAGGGAGCCTGTCTCCAGACCCTCTGCCAACTCTCTACACACACACAGACACAGACACAGACACACACACACACACACACACACACAGGATTATTAGATCACTTTCCCTTCATTATTTGCAGTTTACTATCCATCCATCCTTCAATAGGAGCGGCAGGATAGCTCAGTCTCTTGGGACTTGACTTGGTTCAAGTCCACCTGAGCACTGCCGAGGTGCCCTTGAGCAAGGCACCAGACCCCTACACTGCTGATTTAGTGTCATCCATTTGCATATACAGCATGTCATTAGCGGTTGGAGGCAGGTAACCGGAATCCTCAGGTAAACATGGCTTGGCCTTGTCCTTGGGTTTAAATATGTATTGCTTTAAATGTTTAGACAAAAATACAATTAATTCAATTTAGATATGAAATACACTCAGTATCTGAAGCTAACTTAAGCCTGTATCAGTAAACATGTCATTAGCCGGGGGTGAAAGGGATTGGCTATCATACTTCTACCATCCAAAGTCATTTGACATGTACGTATTGACAGGATACTAGCGTCTCATTCATCCATGTGTAACAGTATCCTTGGATGTGTGTTACTGTAGCAACAGGGGAGCATCATACAGAAGAACACACACACACTACAAGACGTCCAGTGAGTCGGTCGGTCTCATATCACATCTGGACCACGGTTGAAGACTCCTACCTCTGTCCATCCTCCAAGATGCTCAGCGTCTCATTCAGATATCTGCCCATCTCTGCCAGGACCGAGGTTTCCATCATCATCTTATAAGCTGTGTGTGAGCAGTGGTGGTGGATCAGGTTCAGGTTCAAACACAGCACTCTGCACTTAGCTCACACTCAGCTGCACACACACAGCAGTATTAACGGATTGACGCATACACCTGTTATAGTAAATAAATACTTGTGTGTATATATATATATATATATATATATATATATATATATATATATATATATATATGTGTGTGGCTCCAATGTAGATGCAATATAGATGCAATGTAGATGCAATGTAGACAGATCCCAGTTTATACTGCTGGAGGCATATGGTTGTTGTTTATCTTTCCCCTCTGGGGAAAGATAAACAACAACCATATGCCTCTCAAATGGAGGTCCATGAATCACAGATCTCTTCCGTATAGGATCATCACATCAGGAAGATAAATGGAAATCCTTACCTTGAAATTGACTTGAACGAAAACAACTAGTTTTTAGCCAAATGTACCCAGTGTGTTGGGGTAAATTCGAATTCAGTGAGGTCTACATTTAAGGGACCGATTTGTCTTTTTGATTCAACTAATGCAATGGTTGATCTCTTCTTACCCAAAGTCAACAACTTCGCACTGTTTCTGTTGCAGATTATTACCACAGCGTTACTTCCTGGTCTGACACGAAGACATTTTGTAAGCACGTCATGAGACACGCCCACACACACGAGACGCGCCCACATCCATGATACACGTCATGAGGCACGCCTACATCCACGAGGGACGTCATGAGACACGCCCACATCCACGAGACACGCCCACATCCACGAGACACGCCTACATCCATGAGACACGCAGATATCGCTGACGTGGTACTGGCAAATGATTCCCCTCGGAAGATGTAAGACAACTCAAAATGATTGACATAGTCGCAGATCCGGATTCAGATCCGGATCTGCGACTATGTCAATCATTGAGCCTTTGGTATGCGCTCTACAGAATGCCATCTAGTTAGTGTCAGAAATTTAGATGCATGCATATAATTATTATTTCCACAAATGATAAAAAATTTGTTCATTTTCATTGTATTATGTTAATCAGAGTTAATTAAAAGCAGAATAAAAGCCCCAAAATAGAAACTAAATGATGTGAGGCTTGTGTGCAGCTGCTCAGCCATAGAACCCATTCCATGGAGCTCCTGACCCACAGGGCTGATGGGGCTTCCACAGGCAGCTTGGTTCTCTGTAGGGAGCGCTGATAAGTGCATAGCAGTGTTAGGAGGAGAAATGTGTGACACATGCAGCTGTACATTATTAATATAATTATGAAATGAGCCAAACTGATAGTAAACTACACACTTCCACAGAATACACACATGCACCTTCATTCTCATACACAGCCAGGTCTATGTAAGGTATGATGCCCAGTGTGTTGGCCAGTATCCTCTCTAGAAAGCTAGCAGGCCTTCTTTGTGTTAAGATCTGCCCGGCACAGTACACAATCCCTCTCTATATACTACCCATATATTCTCTATATACTACCCATATATTCTCTATATACTTCCCTCTCTATATACTACCCATATATTCTCTATATACTACCCATATATTCTCTATATACTACCCATATATTCTCTATATACTACCCATATATTCTCTATATACTTCCCTCTCTATATACTACCCATATATTCTCTATATACTACCCATATATTCTCTATATACTTCCCTCTCTATATACTACCCATATATTCTCTATATACTACCCATATATTCTCTATATACTACCCATATATTCTCTATATACTTCCCTCTCTATATACTACCCATATATTCTCTATATACTACCCATATATTCTCTATATACTTCCCTCTCTATATACTACCCATATATTCTCTATATACTACCCATATATTCTCTATATACTACACATATATTCTCTATATACTTCCCTCTCTATATACTACCCATATATTCTCTATATACTTCCCTCTCTATATACTACCCATATATTCTCTATATACTACCCATATATTCTCTATATACTACCCATATATTCTCTATATACTTCCCTCTCTATATACTACCCATATATTCTCTATATACTACCCATATATTCTCTATATACTTCCCTCTCTATATACTACCCATATATTCTCTATATACTACCCATATATTCTCTATATACTACCCATATATTCTCTATATACTACCCATATATTCTCTATATACTTCCCTCTCTATATACTACCCATATATTCTCTATATACTACCCATATATTCTCTATATACTTCCCTCTCTATATACTACCCATATATTCTCTATATACTACCCATATATTCTCTATATACTACCCATATATTCTCTATATACTTCCCTCTCTATATACTACCCATATATTCTCTATATACTACCCATATATTCTCTATATACTACCCATATATTCTCTATATACTTCCCTCTCTATATACTACCCATATATTCTCTATATACTACCCATATATTCTCTATATACTTCCCTCTCTATATACTACCCATATATTCTCTATATACTACCCATATATTCTCTATATACTTCCCTCTCTATATACTACCCAGACGGGTCTTCAACACCTGGGGAGGAGAAGGGAGTAAGGTGTCTCTAGGGAGATGTATTTCAGAAATCCAGCAAAAGAGAGATAATAAGACATGAAATTGCGTAAAACCTGACCTCCATAAAGTAGATTAGATTAGATTAGATTATAATGTATGGTCATCGCACAGCACAAGAACAGTACAACAGTACAATAATTTGGCATCTAACCAGAGTGCAAATGTTGCAGTAAAGCGCATGGTGATATACAATGTACAGTTGTTGAATAATATGTACAGTCTACTAAAAAAACTGCTACTAAAAACAGGTATAAAATAACTTTAAAAAAAAACTTAAAGAGTAAGTATGAGTATGACATGTGCAGAATTATAGGTATATATATACAATGTAAGTATACAAGTATAAACAGGTAGAGTGCAGGGGTATGCAGTTGTGTCAAAAGATAAATATATATACATGTATATACAGCAGGCAGTGAGCAGGGGTGTGTAGTTATATCAGCAGTTGAAGATAAATATATATATATAAACGTTAAGTACAGTAAAAATGTACATGACTATCATACAGGTATGTAAACAATAAATCTGTAAACTATAGGTAGAGGTAGGGAGGTATGATACAGTGTAAGGCCGTTGAAGACATTGATGGTGAAAGGGTAATGACAGCAGAGTTCAGAGTTTGTATGTTGGAAGCAGAGGGCTGTGGTACAGAGTTCAGGGGGGGGCTGTCTTCGTGGTACAGAGTTCAGGGAGATGACAGCTGAGGGGAAGAAGCGTTTCCTAAGCCTGCTTGACTTGGAACAGAGGTTTCTATAGCGCCTCCCGGAGGGGAAGAGGGAAAACAGTCCATGGTTGGGGCGAGAGGTGTCTTTAAAAAATTGTTTTGCCTTCCTCAGACACCGTTTGTGGTGGGTGGTGTTTATTGCAGGGAGGGGTAGTCCAACGATGCGTTGGGCGGTTTTCTCCACCCTCTGCAGCGCATTTCCGGTCGGAAACAGTGCAGTTGCCGTACCGCACTGTGATGCAGTTGGTGAGTATGCTTTCGATGGCACACCAGTAAAAGTTCACCAGAATCTGAGGCTTTCCTCTGTCTCCCAGGAAGAAGAGACGCTGGTGAGCCTTCTTCACCAGTGAGGCCGTGTTGAGGGACCAAGAGAGGTCCTCGGAGATGTGGACCCCCAGGAATTTGAAGCTATAGATACACTCAACTTCCGCCCGGTTGATGAGGATGGGGGCGTGTGCGCCAGCTCTGGTCTTTCTGAAGTCCACAATGAGCTCCTTGGTCTTCTTGGTGTTGAGGGCCAGGTTGTTGTCGGCGCACCACGCCACCAGGTGCTGGACCTCCTCCCTGTAGGCTGCATCATCGTTGTTCTTGATGAGGTCTGCAAACTTGATGATGGTGTTTGTACCATGTACAGATGTGCAGTCGTGGGTGAAAAGGGAGTAGAGGAGAGTGCTCTGAACACACGCCGGTGTTCAGGGTAAGGGTGAAGGAGGTGAGACTGTCTAACCTGACTGACTGGGGTCTGTTGGTTAGGAAATACAAGTCTTGCCACAATGTTGGAAGAGCCAAATTGGCTAAGATGTCTTTGTATCCAATAGCATTAAGAGTACACTTCACTAGAACTAAGAGGCCAAACCCTGAGAAAGACCATTATCCCTCTTTGCAGTAGACACTAGGCATTCCGGAAGGTAGCGTTATCCCGGCATCCGCCAAACCCAGATCCATCAGACTGCCAGATAGTGTGATGAAAGTGTGATTCATCACTAAGAACACGTTTCCACTGCTCCAGAGTCCAGTTGCGGCACTAATCCAGCCAACGCTTGGCATTGCTCATGGTGATGTGAGGCTTGTGTGCAGCTGTTCCACCATGGAAACCCATTCCACGGAGCTCCAGACACACAGTTCTTGTGCTGATGGTGCTTCCAGAGGCAGTTTGGGACGCTGTAGTGAGTGGAGAGTAGACACTGAGTTCATGGACATGTGCTGGAGTTTATGCAGATTATACCAGTAAGCAACAGAGAGTTGGTTAATGGTAGCCTCAGCATAGCCTAATCTAAAATGACAGTATGAAAAAAGCTTTCTTGGGTACAAAAGATACCAGAACAACCTGCAACATATCATGTCATAGATTTTTCTGCTGAAAGCTTTTCCTCCTGGCCCCCTTTAGCTGGTTTTCTTCAAGATGGCATTCCAGTTGGCTGGAGGTGTCATTCAAGTGCTCCTTGATGAAGAAGCCTTTCCTTTGGGAGGATATTTGGCCCTCCAGGGGCGTGGCCTGTAGCACAGCCCAAGTCTGTGTTGCACTGTAGACCCTGATCTAAATCTAAATCTGGAGGATTGAATCATCTTTATTGGTCACATGTACACACAGTGAAATGAGTTTCTCTTCATTTAACCCGTCCTAGTATGAGGAGCAGTGGGCTGCAGCTGTATATCCAGCTGCCCGGGGAGCAGGGCAGGGGTCTGGTGCCTTGCTCAAGGGCACCTCAGCAGTGCTCAAGTGTTTCGGGGACTTAAACCGGCAATCTTCCGGTTCCCAAGTCCTAACAGACTGAGTTACTGCCGCCCCTTGTACTGTCATATTTTGTGCATGTTTTGTTGTGATAACGAGATATTAACCTTATTAACGTTATCTCATAATTTTTTGTGATAAGAACAAATGGTATAAATTATTATTGTATTAATAATAATTATTGTATTAATAATGTATCAATATAAATTATTATACATTCATAAGTTATTCTCAAGGTCATGAGAATATGAAATTAAAAGGAATAAATGGATTTTGTCGACATTCAGGCTTTCCTTCATTTGTAACTCGAATTCGCTGATCGAAGGCTGATTTGATTTAGTGGAAAAGCCTAATTGGATCAGCTGGTTGTCTGGAGTCGGTGCTTATTAACACTGACCAGGATAATGTGGTCTTTGACAGACACAGTGCAATTTTGGAATGTGTTAGGTTTTGATTGACATTCATAAGAGCAATGGAAGTTTACTGATGAAGTTCAATAAATTGTTGTCTCACAGCAGCTCTATGATGAACTTGAGCAAACCAACTTGATGAAATGAGATAACAAGATAAGTGTTATCTAGACATAACCCACTTGGTTATGACGAGATAACGTTGCAAATTTTGCACAAGTTTTGAGATAATGAATAAATATTACTTAACATATACATTACACATACATACAGTCATTTAGCACAGGGGTTCCCAACCTTTTTTGTGCCACGGACCGGCAGATACATGAAAAATATCTCGCGGACCGGTTGTAAATTTTCGCGGACCGGTTGTCAAAGTGTGTTGTCTACACACACCCCTAACACAACGGCAGGGATCGATTTCAGTATAAACGCGCATGTACGCGGAGCGCCGTAACAAAAAAACGGCTCGTTCGCGACCGACACGTCACTAGCGCGTAGTCTCTTTAGTAGCGCGTGCAACTGAAAGTCTCTCGTTATGCCGCCGATATATACTTAATCTATATATATAGATTATACCGCCCATATATACCGCTATATATATATATATATAATCTCTATATATAGATTATACCGCCCGCCGTTCACCGTCAAATATGATGATAAACACACAGCTGTTTCGCGGCCCGGCAGTAACACCTCCACGGCCCGGTACCGGTCCGCGGCCCGGCGGTTGGGAACCCCTGATTTAGCAGACACCTTTTTCCAAATCGACTTACAATAGTGCGTTCAACAAAGGTAGGTAAGAGAACAACTCATCACCAGTAGTCAAAGGTGCATTTCATTCCTAACAAGTCTTCATGAACTAAACCAGTGCTCAGGGTAAAAGTACCATAAGTTCAATATCTAACTAATAAGTACAATATCTAAATAACAACAACAACAATCTACTTTGTAAGATGCTAGTACGGAAGTAAAAAGTGATAAGAGGACATGCTAGGAGGAAGGATCCGGGTTGTGTTTCCTAAAGAGGTGAGTTTGGGGCAGTGACTCTGCAGTCCTGACATTCGTGTCAGGACTGCAGAGTCACTGCCCAACTTCATTCCACCAGAGCCGTGACCGCGTAGATCGGCCAAAAGGTTCCCTTAAGCGAGGTGGCAAGCAGACGGCCCGAAGAAGCAGAGCGAAGTGGACGGGCAGGGATGTAGGGCTTGACCATTGCATTGTAGGAAGGAGCTGTTTGTAGGCTAGCACCAAGGTCTTGAACTGGAAGTGTAGAGACCGGAGAAGGGTAGATGTGGGGGAGAACTTGGGTCGGTTGAACACCAGACGAGCTGTAGCTTTCTGATGATGGTGCAAGCAAGGATGGAGTTGCAGTAGCCCAAACAGGAGATGATAAGGGCCTGGATAAGCAACTGCGCAGCTTTTTCAGTGAGAAAAAGCTGAATTCTCCTTGGTCACACCCAGATTCCTTGCTGTCCGAGTAGGTGTCACCATAGCATAATCAATGGTGACAGCCAGGTCTCGGTGCGGACAGCCTTTTTAACACTTGTCCAGGTTGAGCTTTAGGTGGTGCATTGTCATCGACTCCCAGATGTCTGCTCAGCACGAGCCGATGCCTTTTTCCCCTTGCGTGTCAGAGGAGGGAAACGACAAGATTAGTTGGGCGTCATCAGCATAGCAGTGGTAGGATAAATCATGGGAGTGGATAAAAGAACCAAGGGACGTCGTGTAGAGGGAGAAGATAAGAGGACCCTGGACCGATCCTTGTGGAACCCCAGTAGTCAGTAGGCCTTCTGACCTGCAGACCGACTCTGCCACTGCCAGAAGAGCAGTCTCGGTCAAGTGACCCGCCTTGAACCCAGATCGGTGGTGGTCCAAGAGGCAGCTCTGGTGGAGGTAAGGACAGCATGTTCAACAGTTTTGGATAAGAAGGGCAACAGAGTAACCGGTCTGTAGTTCTTGACTTCAGGGTCAAGTGTTGATTTTTTCAGGAGTGGGGTGACTCTGGCAGTCTTGAAAGCAGCGGGAAAGCATCCAGATGTCAGAGATGTGTTGATGACGTGTGTCAGGAAGGACAGGAGTTCAGGCACAGTCAACTGAAGCAGAGGTTAGCCGTAGAGAGCATGTGGTAGGGTGGCTGGATGTGACTAGGTGAAGGACGTCATCTGTGGAGAGGGAAGAAAAACGGGTAAGGGTTGTTGGCAAAAC
>CM051012.1:2711761-2849261 GCA_027704905.1 Muraenolepis orangiensis | reverse complement strand
CATGTGGTAGTGATTACACTGTCCAGTCGAAGGCGGACGGGGACTTGGGGGAACATTCAACGCTGTCGGTGAGTTTTTGACTCAGAGAAACCATCGGGCGTAGAGTGTACCCTTAGGCCTCAACCACCACATGTTCACCAATAGTGCAGTGAGTACCCTTAGGCCTCAACCACCACATGTTCACCAATAGTGCAGTGAGTACCCTTAGGCCTCAACCACCACATGTTCACCAATAGTGCAGTGAGTACCCTTAGGCCTCAACCACCACATGTTCACCAATAGTGCAGTGAGTACCCTTAGGCCTCAACCACCACATGTTCACCAATAGTGCAGTGAGTACCCTTAGGCCTCAACCACCACATGTTCACCAATAGTGCAGTGAGTACCCTTAGGCCTCAACCACCACATGTTCACCAATAGTGCAGTGAGTACCCTTAGGCCTCAACCACCACATGTTCACCAATAGTGCAGTGAGTACCCTTAGGCCTCAACCACCACATGTTCACCAATAGTGCAGTGAGTACCCTTAGGCTTCAAGTGATTCACTAGATGATTTCAATGCAAGGTCTGCATAGACTCATTATTAATGGTTGAGGGGATTCTGTTTAGTGAATTAAAAGAGAAAACTGGAAAACAGAGAACCAGCTCTTCTTCAATGTCCAAGCGGGATTCCAGTTCACATTCATCGCTGTCGGTGGGTTGAGGATAAGCCTGTCAACCTGCCGGACGCTGGGTGTCAACAGGGTCCAGGCGAGTGCATCTTCCTGAACTCACCTCACTAGCGGAGGGGAAGATTTGAATTAAAGATGTCTACCATTATACAACGGGATGATGACAACATGAGTGATGTGACTGCAACAAGGTACATCTTATGCCCTGTCATTAAAAGTCTTGTAATAAAAATAAAGCATTTTAAATAAATATGTTGTTGTGGTTTTTTTGGTGTGGGGGAAAAAAACTTTTTTTGTTTAATGTGTAAAATGGTAATGTAATCCTCTTCATTGGTCACATGTACACGCACAGTGAAATGTGTTTCTCTGCATTCAACCCATGCTAGTATTAGGAGCAGTGGGCAGCTATTGGATATACCCCCTCCAGGGGGAGCAGTGTAGGTGCCTTGCTCAAGGGCACCTCAGCAGTGCCCAGGTGTTTCGGGGACTTGAATCGGTGACCTTCCGGTTCCCAAGACAAGAACAGACTGAGCTATCCTGCCGTCCCCATCTCTGTGATGTGTTCATGGGCAGAGAAAGAAAGCATGGGTATTACAATCGTGAATATAATTGAGCCGGATTATGATTATAATAATAATAATAATAATAATACATAAAATTTATATAGTGCTTCACAGACACAGTAAAATCATTTAATAGTAACATCGATTTAAGACCAGATCAAATAAAAAGTATAATTTAGTATAATTTAGAGGGGAGAATGTTTAGCAGGGAAAGCCAGTCTGAAGAGGTGGGTCTTGAGAACCTGTCTGAAGGACGGTAGGGTGGTTGTTTGAAGGATGGTAGGGTGGTTGTTTGAAGGATGGTAGGGCGGTTGTTTGAAGGATGGTAGGGTGGTTGTTTGAAGGATGGTAGGGTGGTTGTTTGAAGGATGGTAGGGCGGTTGTTTGAAGGATGGTAGGGTGGTTGTTTGAAGGATGGTAGGGTGGTTGTTTGAAGGATGGTAGGGTGGTTGTTTGAAGGATGGTAGGGTGGTTGTCTGAAGGATGGTAGGGCGGTTGTTTGAAGGATGGTAGGGTGGTTGTTTGAAGGATGGTAGGGTGGCTGTTTGAAGGATGGTAGGGCGGTTGTTTGAAGGATGGTAGGGTGGCTGTTTGAAGGATGGTAGGGTGGTTGTTTGAAGGATGGTAGGGTGGTTGTTTGAAGGATGGTAGGGTGGTTGTTTGAAGGATGGTAGGGTGGTTGTTTGAAGGATGGTAGGGTGGCTGTTTGAAGGATGGTAGGGCGGTTGTTTGAAGGATGGTAGGGTGGCTGTTTGAAGGATGGTAGGGCGGTTGTTTGAAGGATGGTAGGGTGGCTGTTTGAAGGATGGTAGGGTGGTTGTTTGAAGGATGGTAGGGTGGTGGTTTTGTTTTCACCAACACTAAGAGTTATCTGGGAATCAATCAAATCAATCACTCTGTAATCACTCATATGATTACGTCTCCATAATGGCTTACTTATTCCTGACAGAGGGAAATCTCAGCTGAAGGAATTTGGTAAGATTCATATAAAAAATAAATATTTTGCTGAAGGCGCACAATTAACCATCGCTTCATCACGTATGGAGGAGGTTGCACCATCCTGTGCCGTGTGCAGCCTCAGAGGGACCGCCTCAGAGGGACCGCCTCAGAGGGACCGCCTCAGAGGGACAGCCTCAGAGGGACAGCCTCAGCGGGACAGCCTCAGAGGACAGCTGGAAGCTCCTTGGACCACCATGGAACCACTTCATTACAAACACAGTATACAAGTCTCTTAGGGGTCATATGACCACTTATCTTAACACAAACTAGTATGTAATTGTATAATTACATTACAAAAAAAGTATTTGTGATTTGTGTTCCAGTTGACTTGTTCCGTAGATGTTTATAAAACTCAAGATAATAAACAAAATGTCATTGAAGTTGTGTTTATTGAAACATGGAAAACAAAAATGTATACAGTCACTGATGGGGCTGGATAGATAGTGGGTTTTGGAATGAAAGTATTCATTTTAATATACAAACCATACGTTTGCTCGACGCAAACTATAACATTTAAATGACGACCAAATCCTCTCCTCATCTCTGAGGGCGGCGCTCGCGACGCTACTCACCGCCAGTTTGAACCAATTAGAAATGGCGCTTTATTGGCCTGAGGACTGAGTTCATTTAATAATAATACACTAGTTTAGACATCATACATTGTTCTCCTCCTCGCTCTCCATTTGGACCGGTAACCAGGAGTCTTTATGCAGCTTCTCGATGGCCTCTACCTCCCGGGCGCCAGGGGGCTGCGTTGCCTTCATATGTTCCGGAAGGTTCTTGAACTCCCCGTCGTTCACGTCGTAGTCCTTCATCTTGGAGTCCAGGACCCACCAGCGCCCGGCGAACCCCACGTCCAGCACCCGCTCAGGGAGCTCCCTCCAGGGCACCCACAGGTTGGAGCACTGGGCCTCGTAGAGGTCGACCTCGGGGGCGTGGTCGGCTCTGAAGGTCAGGGCCACCAGGCCCAGGCTGAGGTGGCGCAGCCGGCCTTCGTTACGCAGCCTCACCAGGTTCAGCACATGCTGGTCCGACGTTTCGTTCCGGACCCACGGCGTCAGCAGACCCAACTTGTTGGACACTTCCAGCAGAAGCGTCTGGAAGGAGGTTTTGTCAGGCCGGGTGTGGAAGCAGGCCCAGGCGCCGCCCAGCAGGCCGAAGTAAAAGGAAGCTTTGACCGGGCGCTCCCAGATGCCGACGCCCACTTCTCGTATGGCTTCCCTGTAGTCGGACATCAGCCCGGAGCTCCACATAGCTGTGGAAACAGGAACCCCTCATTACCACTCAGTGGACCCCCTTAAGGAAGGAACCCCTCACCACAGGGGGGTACCGGAACACAGTTCATGTTCCCGTAACGGGACGTCCCGGAGTGGTTCATTGACTTATACCACAAAGTTCAACCATGATTAGCAATCGGTTACTTTCATCAATAACGTTATTGGTTCATGATCTACTTTAAAAAAAAAGAAGCTTTTTGCACAGTTCAACACATGTATATCATATATCATCTATCAGTCACTAAATTGTTATTTGTATTGTTATTGTGTGCAGTATTGGGATAGTATAGTGTATAGTTGAAGTATAGTACATAGTATAGTACATAGTGTTAAATTGTAGTGAATTCATACTGCGGGAGGGAATAAGGGGAGTAAGCATTCCATTTCCAAAAATCTTGAATCCTGACTCGCTAAAATAATCTAATAAATTAAAACAAATATTAGAAAATAAATAATTAACAATGAAATCCCTTTCACTTAAATATATATATATTTTAAAGATGTTCTAGCAATGAAGATATGGGTTCTAGCTTCTCTCGTAAGAACGTCGCCTCTCATGCCAGTGGTTGTGAGTTGGAGTCCAGTGCGGGACACTCACTGTGACAGAAGCACAAAGGAGTTCCTCAGCATCTTGTTGTGTTCAAATAGAAGCAGTTTTAACAGTGAACAGTGAGCCATCCCCAGTGAGCCATCCCCAGTGAGCCATCACCAGTCACGGTGTGTTTAACAGTGAGTGATCCTTATCTGACCTGTGACCTGCACCAGACCCCGCCCACCGCTCCAGCCCACCGGAAGTATGAGGCTGGGGCGGGACCAGAGCTGACCGGATACTAGCCCATAATACACCACCAGTAGAACTAACGTCACATCTGGATTTAAAACGGCGAAGGTCAACTACTACATATATATATATATACATATATATATATATATACACACAAACAAACGCAGACGCTACGATAGACTCCTCACCTGCTCTGCTCTGTTTCAACCTCTCCCATCGGGTCGCTTTTACGGTCGTCGTCGCTGCGGAGGAGAAAAGCCTTCTGCTCACCAAGGAGGCCGCCATCTTTCACCCGCCGGGGATAATGCTCCTCCTCCTCTGATGACCCGTATGTCACGTGACTAATGACACGCCGCCGGAAGACGCCTACAGATGACACCGGGGCGTCTTCCGGCCACGTGTCATGAGTCACGTGATGACCGTGTTGTTGTCAAACGCCTCATCCGCGTCGTCGTCATCATCCCCAATGAGACCAAGGTGGTGAGTGACAGGTGTTTCGTTAGAATGCCCTGAATTGTAGACACGTTTATGCGTATTACTTTATTCGAAGATAACTATCAATAATCGTGTGAACTAACGGGGTTTTTAAAGCCTTAGCGTTACTAGCAGTCACTAGCAGCGACTAGCAGTCACTAGCAGTCCAGGTAAGTCCACTAAATGTAATTCCTATTGTTGACTTTGTAGGTTTGTAGCTCGACGTCTGCTAAGAAACGGCAGTTTATGATGAAGACATATCGTTCATGTACTGTACATGCATAGTCCTTAATGATTAAGACATGATCTATTGTTCATGTACTGTACATGCATAGACCTTAATGAATAAGACATGATCTATTGTTCATGTACTGTACATGCATAGACGTTAATGATAAAGACATGATCTATCGTTCATGTACTGTACATGCATAGACCTTAATGAATAAGACATGATCTATCGTTCATGTACTGTACATGCATAGACCTTAATGAATAAGACATGATCTATCGTTCATGTACTGTACATGCATAGACCTTAATGATTAAGACATGATATATCGTTCATGTACTGTACATGCATAGACCTTAATGAATAAGATTCAGATTCAGATTCAGAAAACTTTATTAATCCCGAGGGAAATTAAGGTGCAACAGTTGACACAGGGGGAATAAATGCACACACAAGAATACTAAAACCTAAGCTAAAAAAAACAAACAACAACTAACTAAAATAAAACTATTAAACAAAAATAGTTAAAATAATTCTAAATGAAGTCTAAATGTATTGATAAGTGAAGATAATTTACAGTATTATAACAGTAGTACGTAGGTATATACAATACACAACAATACGTATAGTGCAAATTGGCAGTAATAATATATTAATAAATAACTCAACTGAAAAGTGACATGTGAAAAGTGAAAAAGTGAAAAGTGAATTCGAAGACATGATCTATCGTTCATGTACTGTAGGCCTATACATGCAAAGCCCTAAATAACAAGACCACACACACACACTGACAACTTAGTCGGAATTCCCAAACAATTGTAAGGCTGCCACACTTTGTGTGTCTAAAGCCTATGATATTATGTATAAGTGTTATTTCATAATATTCCATTGATAGTGTTTTTTCATTACACTTGATCATCTCAGGTCTGAGGCAGGTATAAGCCACCATGTTACTCTAACCAAAGTGTGTATATATATATATATATATATATATATTAATCCCAGGTGATCCTCAAGTCGGCCCAATGGACAATACAGATGAACTACAATTCCAAGGTGAGTTTGCCATCGTTTGCTGAGATGCGATGATGTAAGTAGACATTTTATCTGATACTTTTAATCCTATACGATGGACGTGTTAAATATGGATCAATATTTGTGAAACGTCTGGTTTCACCAGAGCTCTTATGAAGTGGGTATGGGAGGGACCACAATCAGTCTCGCGTCAATCAATCAATCAATCATCATCATCTTATTTGTAAAGCACAATTCATTTGCTATACAAACGCTATGCAACAGATTTGCAACTCGATCTGCTTCACACTAAACAGCCTCAATTGGGACGTGGGAAATCAAGTGAATGCAGAAGAACTGGATTCAAACACAAGAATTAGGTCCTTCCTGTTTTGCTCTTCTCTCTCCAGATTTTGAAGAGGTATCGAACCTGTTGTCATTAGACCCAGATGCCAGCACACTGCCGGCCTCCCCTCCGGGGGAGGAGGACATCAAACTAGACCTCGCCGAAGATGACGAGGGTGTCCAGGAGATGTCAAAGGTGGGTCAAATAGTCATTTAATGACATTTAAACTAAGTGCCTATTGTGTAAAGCAAAAAATAATTGGAATGTCAATTGTGAGAGGTGTATCACAGGAGATCAGCTATCACCAGGGATGTAACCTCCTTATCTCAAACTTCTTAGAATTATTTCAGATGCATTCCATTATATGGGAAGGAATTACTTTGGGGATGGAAGCCAGCACCTCCCCACTGGGACTGGAACACACTATGATGCACCACCTCCCCACTGGGACTGGAACACACTATGATGCTCCCCCTCCTGTTAACATGATACAATACCAGGCCAATGTCTATATCTAAATCTGGAGGATTGAATCCTCATTTTTGTTCACATGTCCACATACTATTGTGTATATACAGCGCCCGGGGAGCAGTGTAGGGGTCTGGTGCCTTGCTCAAGGGCACCTCGGCACTGCCCAGGAGGCAAACTGGCACCTTTTTCCCCCAAAGTACCAGTTCTCACTCCGTACTCCCAGATTTGAACTGGTGACCTCCGGTTCCCAAGCCAAGTCCCAACACTACTGCTCAGTCTGTTGTACTACATCTCAGTCAATAAGTTGCACAGTGTCTTCTCCCAGTTCACCTCGTGGTACAATGGGTTTTTTAACCACTAATTTAACCCCAGCTCTTAGATGGAGGGACTCCCACTGGAGGCTTCTGGACATTTGAGTACTACAGATCTTTCTTCAATGTGGACACGGTTCAGGTAAAACGTCAAGAGTTACTCACAAGCAGCATTTATGCATGGTGACTATGCCATAGTAATCTGCGTCTTTCATTATACATTATCCGGGTCTCCACATTCATTAGGACTATCAGTCCTGAGCAGCACTGAGGACCATGAGTCTGACGTGGAGGTTGATGTTGAATGGCCTCTCTGTTGGATGGGGGTTGGCTCACGCGGGTCTCAAAAAGCCAACTGGGGTGCACACTAAAGCCAGGGTGGGTGTCTGTGTTCCCCAGGTGTTGGACAGAATGAAAGGCTCTGTGATGCCGTTGCCAGGGAGAAACTTCATCAAACATTACCTGAGGAGCAAACCAGATCTATACGGTGAGCTTAGCCTAAATAATTCCCCAAACAACATTGTTCCTGAAAGGAATTTTTTTTAATGTTTTTAATGGTGAAGTCAAAAGATTGCGTTGAGAAGAATAACATGTCGGTGTGTGTGTAGGTCCATTTTGGATCTGTGTGACACTGGTCTTCTCAGTGGCAATCAGTGGCAACCTCTCTACCTTCCTCAGCCAAAGGGGAGACCAGACGTACCACTATAGACCTCAGTTCCACAAAGGTCAGTCGTGTCCCTCATGCATTACATGATCAAATACCAGGCCAATGTCTATATCTAAATGTTAATGTTAGTTAACTTAATGTTAATGACTCCTGGAGGAGTCATTAATGTTAATTAACTAGTTAACTTAATGTTAATGACTCCTGGAGGAGTCATTAACATTGACTAGTTAACTTAATGTTAATGACTCCTGGAGGAGTCATTAACATTGACTAGTTAACTTAATGTTAATGACTCCTGGAGGAGTCATTAACATGGACTAGTTAACTTAATGTTAATGACTCCTGGAGGAGTCATTAACATGGACTAGTTAACTTAATGTTAATGACTCCTGGAGGAGTCATTAACATGGACTAGTTAACTTGTTAATGTTACTGACTCCTGGAGGAGTCATTAACATTAACTAAACTAGTTAACTTAATGTTAATGACTCCTGGAGGAGTCATTAACTTAATGTTAATGACTCCTGGAGGAGTCATTAACATTGACTACATTACATTACATTACATACTGATACTTAACTACTAACTTAATGTTAATGACTCCTGGAGGAGTCATTAACATTGACTAGTTAACTTAATGTTAATGACTCCTGGAGGAGTCATTAACATTGACTAGTTAACTCAATGTTAATGACTCATTAACATTGTCGGGGAACTGAACTGAACTGAAAGCTAGCGGTGGCTAGCGGTTAACAACCAGATACTATTAATATAAATCATGGGGAGTTCAACTACTTATCAGACTTAAAATATGTAATTTGGGACCGAATTACCGGTGTATTCGGTTGAATGTTTAGTCAAGTTCAAGTCCTGCTTTTATTTTCTTTTTTACGACTAATACATTGAGTTGTTGTTATTTTCCAGTTACCATAGCAGCGGTGGTGATCTTCATGTACGCCTGGCTGGTGCCTCTGTGTGCGTGGGGCTTCCTGACCTGGAGGAGAGGAGTCGAGGGCCAGGCGGGAGGCTACACCTTCATGGAGACGGTGTGCGTCTACGGCTACTCGCTCTTCATCTTCATCCCTACCTCTGTGAGTCCACATCTCATTCTCGCCCACTCAACATGCATGCTAATGAAATGCACTTATGACTAGCAGCTTGCTTGTCTACCCGTTGAATGACCTTATTGCAATGTATTATATATGTGTATATATATTAGATTACACCTTTTCCACTTCATATAATAGTCAGAAATGATGCATATATTCACCATTAATGTCACTAGGACCAGTTGTGTTAAAGGCATCCAAGTATATTCTACATTTATTTGATTGAATAATGTACTCTTTATCCTGTAGCGTTAAAAGGTTTCCACAAGACACTTTCTTCTGAAATAAGTGCTTTTGTTTTGCCCATTTATACATCTCAAGCATTAGGATGCACAATTATGTTTTTCATTTGGCATAAAATATGCCAGTAAATGATTGATGTACATAGTCTTGTGTATGTATAACCATACAGCTGCTGTGGATCATACCAGTGGAGTGGCTGCACTGGCTCTTGATCCTGGTGTCCACGCTGGTCTCTGGCTCCGTGCTGGTCCTCACCTTCTGGCCCGCGGTGCGTGACCACACCAAGCTGACTGCAGTCGCTACTCTGGTGACCATCGTCATCTTGCACTCGCTGTTGGCCATCGGCTGCAAAGTAAGTGACCCGTTTTCAGTTCTGCTCGAACCAAAACAATTATTTAAACGGTTCAATGAGGTGAATGTGCTTGTTTAGCTTTCTTTTTCTCATCTGTCCGCTGTTTATACATCTATTAAAATCGAACGGCCCTATTTTACGATGGTTTCAATGTTATTTTGTAATCATGTCCGTCAACCCTGCATAAACAAGCCAAACCGTGAGCAGCGCGTGTTAAAACTATCCACAATAAACCTCTTCAAAGGACGTCCCTCCAGATCCTGTCCCGTGACTGCATCCTGTTTGACCTGTGGATCCGCCTCGCGCTACGCAAACAACATGAATCATTACATTTACATTTAGGGCATTTGGCAGACGCTTTTATCCAAAGCGACTTACAAGGTGTACATTAGTTGAAGCAGACAATAGCATAACACTGAGGTACGCGAACATAAAAATAGAGCAGTTCACAAGCATTCATATTAACAAGATGAATAACACAATTTCGTACTGCCAGGTCACCTGCTTAAGTAGCTGTGATAAGAGCGTGTTATCAACATTAAGGATATACACTTGCTAGAATATACAACATGCTAAGAGCTATTAATGTCAGGACTTAAGCAAGTTAGGGGTTCACAAAGGAGAAGGAGGGTTCAAGGAGAGTCCAGGTGGACTCTGAACAGGTGGGTCTTGAGTCTCTTGCGGAAGCTGGCGAGGGACTCTGCCGTCCTGACATGAGACGGGAGTTCATTCCACCACTGTGGAGCCAGAGCCGTGAAGAGCTGGGTCTTGGACGAGCGATGTTTGGTTGTCATCAGTGAAGGTCGAACAAGTCGCCTGGCAGAAGTTGAGCGGAGCGCTCTGGCTGGGATGTAGGGCTTGACCAACGCCTGGAGGTAGGCTGGGGCAGTTCCATTGACTGCCCTAAAGGTCAGCACCAGAGTCTTGAACTTGATGTGAGCATTTACCGGAAGCCAGTGGAGATCGCGGAAGAGAGGGGTCACGTGGGAGAATTTTGATAGGTTGAATACCAGGCGTGCTGCTGCGTTCTGGATGCGTTGGAGGGGCTTGGTTGCAGAGGCGGGGAGTCCCGCCAGGAGAGAGTTGCAGTAGTCGAGGCGGGTGATGACGAGCGCTTGGACCAGGATCTGCGCCGCTTCACGTGTGAGGAAGGGCCGGATCCTGCGGATGTTGTAGAGGGCAATTCTGCAAGATCGGGCCACCGCGGTGACGTTGGCATTGCAGGACAGCTGGTCATCTACCACCACACCAAGGTCTCTTGTTGTGGTTGAGGGGGAGACTTGGGTGTTCTCGATGGTGACCAGTAGGTCCATCTGAGGGCAGTCTTTCCCCGGTATGAAGAGGAGCTCAGTCTTGTCAAGGTTGAGCTTCAGGTGGTTGGCGGCTGTCCATCTGCTGATGTCAGCCAGGCATTTAGAGATGCGTGTTGCGATTTGGGTTTCTGAGGGGGGGGGGAAAGGAGAGAAACAGTTGAGTGTTATATGCATAGCAGTGATAGGAGAAGCCATGAGATGTGATTACAGAGCCTAGCGATTTAGTGTAAAGAGAAAACAGAAGGGGTCCCAATACTGAGCCTTGGGGGACTCCGGTGTCCAGGGTGCAGGGTCTGGACAGGGAACCGTTCCATGTGACCTGATAAGTGCGATCTGCAAGGTAGGAGTTGAACCAGGATAACGCAGTTCCAGCGATTCCAAGCTCGGCGAGAGTGGAGAGGAGGATCTGGTGGTTCACTGTGTCGAACGCCGCAGACAGGTCGAGAAGGATCAGTACTGATGAGAGGGACGAGCTTCTGGCATCACGAAGAGACTGTCACTGCGAGCAGTGCCGTCTCCGTGGAGTGCGCAGCCTTGAAGCCTGACTGGTGAGGGTCGGGAGGTTGTTCTGGGAGAGATAGGATGAAAGTTGTGAGGAGACAGCACGTTCAAGGGTTTTGGACAGGAATGATAGGCGAGATACCGGTCTGAGTGGCTTGATTCTGGCAGTCTTGAAGGCTGCCGGAAACAGGCCTGCATCAAGGGAAATGTTAATTTGGGATGTAAGGAAGGGAAGGATATCGCCCGAGATGTCCTGGAGAAGAGAGGAAGGGATTGGGTCAAGGGGGCAGGTGGTAGGGTGGTTAGATGTCACCAGTTTGTTAACTTCATCAGGGGAGAGGGGGTTGAAACAGGTAAGGTTAGCGGGGGTGGGAGAAGAGGGAGGGAGGAAAGTGGTGGGGGTGAAGGAGGAGGTAATGTCGTTCACCTTCTTCGTAAAGAAGGTGACAAAGTCATCAGCTGAGAAGGAGGAGGGAGGGGGAGGGGAGGGGAGGGGGGGTTGAGGAGGGAAGAGAACATGGAGAAAAGTTTCCTTGGGTTGATTTTTGTACGGTAGAAGGCAGATTTAGCAGCCGATACCGTGGAGGTGAAGCCAGAGAGGAGACGGAGGTAGTGAGCGAGATCATCAGAAGTCAGATTTCCTCCATTTTCTCTCAGCCGCCCGTAGCGTGTTAGACCGAATATGGCAAAAAAGTTAATGAATTCAGGAGATTGTAACTTATCCGACTGGATGTTGAAGTCACCCAGAACCACGAGTGGGGTGCCGTCCTCAGGAAAGCAGCTGAGGAGGGCGTCCATCTCGTCAAAGAAGTCACCAAGAGGGCCCGGTGGTCGGTAGATCACGGCAATGTTGAGCCTAGTTGGGATGGTAACAGAAACAGCATGAAGTTCGAGTGCCGATCTGGTCAGGTGACCCAGAGGGAGTACCTGATATGACCAGTTTGGAGAGACTAGGAGTCCCGTTCCTCCACCACGCCCAGAGGATCGGGGGGTGTGGGTGAAGGAGTAGGTCGCGGAGAGAGCAGCTGCGGTGGCCGTGTTCTCAGGGGTGATCCACGTCTCTGTGAGAGCCAGGAAGTGGAGAGACTGGAGTGCGGCGTAGGCCAGAATGGTTTCAGTCTTCTTGACCGACGATTGGCAATTCCAGAGTCCCCCTTTCACCACAAGGTCTGTGAAGGTAGAAATGGTAGGATAGAGGCAGGGTCGCGGCGTCGAGAGGGAGAGCCTCGATGCCATCTATTGCGGTAGGATGTCCAGACTACAATGGAATGACGACACATAGCAAGGGTAGGGGGACTGGATTTGACTAACTAGGACTAGGACTAACTAGGACTCCCTAGACACTCCTGTAGAACGACTCCTTGGTCTTTGTTCTGGGTCTTAGTTCCTGGGGCCTGACGCTAAGAAACTACTTCTATGTTAATAGCCTATGCGATAGGGAGGGAGGCTCATGCAGGGTTAGGCTCCTCCCCGTCGTTAACTCTATTGACTATGGCTGTATGGGCCAAACTGGGTGATTATCTTAGCACAATAGGCCTGTACACCTTACTTACTATGTACAGGTAACTAGCTTTGAGAAAAAGGTTCTACAATTTTATCAACACAAATAACTAAGAACAATAAATCGTATGTGTACTTACCCACAGCAGAATACTACGTAGCCTGCTTCAAGAACAAAATGTACGCAGTGCAATCATCTCTCTATGAGCTCAACTGGATATGGAAAGAATGAAGGATATATATTTTCATTTCTTTCAGATGTACTTCTTTCAGACAGCAGTTCACATGGCAGTACCAGAGAGCACAACACTGCACAACACTATGGTGACAACACAAGTGACAAAGGCCCACTGACCCTACAGGACCAGAGAGACCCAACAGGACCACAGAGACCCTAGAGGACCAGAGATGGGGACATGGCTTTCATTCCCTGATCCTTGCTACTGCTACATTTCAATGAATGTAGATTTCTCCACTACATTGTGGTTCATTTTTTGATGGTGGTGTCATGTTTGTTGGTTTGATGGCATGTTAATAGAAATTGTAATCCAGACGATTCTTTTTGCATTATTTAGCAGAAACCAATGCAATAGCCACACTATTCAAATTGGACTTCAATACGCATGGCGCTGCATTGAAGAAAAGCAATATACCAGACAACGGAACAACCACTGCTTGTTTAACAATGACATCTAAATGTTTATTCATAATGTGTGTAAATAAACAGATTGTGATTCAGTCAGACTCCTGGATGGTTATCTTTCTGGTAAGGGCTACCCTTTGTTTAGGTTCAAGTCATCACACACAATGTATTAAACAGTCAATCTGTTCCCAGTATTGCACTCCATATGGCTGTGGTCTATTGGACCATTCACGGCTTTAGAGACTCACCTTTGCCAACTCCCAGTTATGATCAGAGTCAGAGGGCCCACTTTGGGTAGTAGTTTTAGTAAGAGTGATCCACTGAAGAGCTTGGACCTGTACAACGTTACACCCTGAAAGTGGGAACTCCCATCGCCTCTCGGTGGGCCCCAGGATGAGCTGCACTGGTCCCATCCGCCTCCAGCTCCGCCCATCAGGACCCAGAGAGCATCGCTCCAAGCCAACCAGTCAGCCACACCAAGACTGGTCACCTATTCCCTCTAACCTTTGCTTTCAGAAA
Organism: Muraenolepis orangiensis; assembly: GCA_027704905.1. NCBI lineage: Eukaryota > Metazoa > Chordata > Actinopteri > Gadiformes > Muraenolepididae > Muraenolepis > Muraenolepis orangiensis. The sequence continues at coordinate 2,835,272 of CM051012.1, read as the reverse complement.
CACATTGGTCAATGGTGTCCAATACACAACTAATTGACTTGCAGTGTGTACATTTTGTTGGGTACAAAATAAAACAATTAACAAAAACAATAGAAAATTAAATGGGCAATACACTAGACCACTACATGGTACAGTGCGTTACTCTTAATTCCTGCATGCGTGTGGCTGCCCGTTAGTCTAGAATATGAAGAAATACGTTTGGACTCTTAACATTAAAGCTGTGGATGGTTTTGTAGAAACCAAACCATCCCCAGTAAGCTGCAGGCTCAGGTGTAGAGCAGCATTCCTAACCACACGTCAATGAGATGAGTGAAACCTCGTGTACCTGAGAAATAAACGATGACCGGCTTCTCAGACATCTTTCAAAATGTAGAAAGCCCATTTTAACCACCCCTCTCAAACATGTTTAATGTCCCCTCAACGTCCTCCCGGTGAGACGAGCCTAGAGGAACGGCCCAAGAAACTCTGTTAAACTAAGAAGCTAAACTACAGACTCGCTAATCTACAGCGCCCAATATGAGCCAATTCAAGAGTAGCCAGTTTTGAACTGGAAACAAAAAATATCTTTTACTCTTAGTTACCAAATGGCCACCACAGTACCACAAATACAAGGACATGGTCATCGGGAAGCCATCGTGGCCTACGGTAGAGGACCGTTAACACAGATGCCATTTATGAGCCGACAGAAACACAAGACAACAAAACGTCAGACAATGGTCTTCCTCATTCACTTTTCATAATAAAAGTGGATCCACCATCTTCTACACAGAGCAGTACTTGAAGAAACGAGGGCATGACAAGTTGCCATTACATGATAAGCATTGGATTGGATATGTTCATGAGTTCTATTCAACAAACTAAGAAACACGCGTTACGTACGTCTACTGCAACAAGACTTAAATCCAGTTGGGAGTACGAAACCTTTCCCTTCCTTTTTTTTTTTTTTAAACGTTGATTTTGTTAATGGAAAAAAAGCAAACACAAAATAACCCTTAAAACACTGAATGGTCTCAGCGTCACGGCATATTCTAAACAAATGATAGTCCAACATTTGGGAGACTGGAAGCAATGCATAAGTCTTTGACTCGTGCCCTATAAAACCAAACCACCAACACAGGACCCCGGGGGACAGGCCCATTATTGCATCCGTTGTTTCCCATCGGCCCAAATTGGTGCGACGTCGCAGTCTCAAAGTCACCTGATCTGGCCGATTAAGAAACGGACCAACTACATCACTTACCCTCAACTACATCACTTACCCTCACCGGGGCGGCCCCAGTAGGTCGTTACCATTTTAGTGAAAGACAATTTTATGACATCAAGGCGAGATCAGGGGGTGGGACACAGGACGGTTAGGAGGGGATCCCAGGCAAGAGGAGGAAGAGACCGACAGACTAAATGTAAACTGGGAACAACTAGGCTACAGGTTTTTCTACAATAAAAGGGACCAGCTGGCTGACTGCGTTATTTCATCCAAGACTAGGGGTGGTTTAAAAATATTGAGTACTGGCTTCCTACGCTAATAGACTGCAAGCACAATTCCTCAAATGTTTGTTCACATTTTAGCAGTTCAGTCATTTTTGTCACGAAACACCCAAAAAAAATTTCTTAGTCATAATAAAAAAAAATACAGAATACTAAAAGGGTCTAGTACCCCTTTGGCAGCAGCGTCAGTCCGTCTCGCAAATTTGCACTACTGATGGTCCTGTAGTGAACTGCTGTGAGCTGTACAGTTCTCTCCTGGGATGGTAGTGAACTGCTGTGAGCTGTACAGTTCTCTCCTGGGATGGTCATGAACTGGAGGCTTCGAGGGTGAAGGGGTAAAGAGGACGGTGACCTGATATCCAACGATGACGACGTCCCATCTGGGATATTTTGACAATACGAGTGAAATGAAGAGCCGTTCATTTCAGTGTCAAATCTGGACTTTGACAGATGGGGAGGGAGGGGGGGGGTTTATGACTCTCCGGGAACAAAAAAAATACCAAAAAAGATATGGAGATTTACGGAGGAGGAAGGCGCAAGGGAGGAGTAAAAGCAGGAGAAAGTGGCACTTTAAAAGTCTAGCCATGCAGCTCATGGTTCCCAACAGAGTCCAGATGCCTCGAGTGTGTTTCTGAGTAGTGTAGCAGGTCCCAGAGCAGATGTTAAGCGGCTGTCGGTGGAGGGACAGGACGAGGAGAAGCCGAGTACATTTGAATGTCCAGAAGTCAGCCAGAGTCTCTGTGAGGAGGACGGCATCGAGGAGGTGTAGACCATCACAGGGAGTGGGGGAGGGGCTCCTGTGAGCTAAGATGGGGTTTCATCATGCATGGGTGGGGGCCGGGGGGGGGGAGATAGGGAGGAGGTGGAGGGAAGCCTCTTCTTAACTCCCATAATGCATTGTGTTGCTTGGGATGGCCATGGGCGAGGCCATGGAGATGGCAGCACCTCCCATGGTGAACTGGTTTGTGACTGGGTAGTGAGTGCTGCTGCTAGGGCCAGCCTGGCCGGTAGTTGCTCCTGGAAACACAAAAACACAAAAGAGAAAGAAGAAAATAAGTTATTCCATTGCAAAATGTTCCTTGTTCATTAGTTAATGCACTGTATTCATGATGCTGCTGCACTACTTGCACTTAAAAATGCTTTTTGCACAATTTAACACATGTACACATCATCCATCAATCACTTTGTTTTTTATGTTTTATAAAATGTTTTATGTGTTTAATATTTTTGTAATATTGTGAGTAAGCGTTCCATTGTTCCAAATAACATTTTTGAAGTAAGTAGTTGGCAGCAGACAGCCAGGAACGACCAAAGTAAACGGTTCAGAACCTTCTGGGGGTACCCACAAGACAGGTCTCTGGGGGGGGGGTACCACGAGACGCGTCTCTGGAGGTACTACGAGACACGTCTCTGGGGGTACCACGAGACACTTCTCTGGGGGTACCACGAGACGCGTCTCTGGGGGTACCACGAGACGCGTCTCTGGGGGTACCACGAGACACGTCTCTGGGGGTACCACGAGACACGTCTCTGGGGGTACCACGAGACACGTCTCTGGGGGTACCACGAGACACGTCTCTGGGGTACCACGAGACACGTTTCTGGGGTACCACGAGACACGTCTCTGGGGGTACCACGAGACACGTCTCTGGGGGGTACCAAGAGAACACATGTTTCTGGGGGGGTACCACGAGGACACGTCTCTGGGGGGGGTACCACGAGACACGTCTCTGGGGGGTACCACGAGACACGTCTCTGGGGGGTACCACGAGACACGTCTCTGGGGGGTACCACGAGACACGTCTCTGGGGGGTACCACGAGACACGTCTCTGGGGGGGGTACCACGAGACACGTCTCTGGGGGGTACCACAAGACACGTCTCTGGGGGGGTACCACGAGATACGTCTCTCGGGTATCATTAGACATGTTTCTCGGGGTACCATGAGACATGTTTCTGGGGGTCCCATGAGACACGTCTCTGGGGTATCATGAGACACGTTTCTGGGAGTACCATGAGACATGTTTCTAGGGGTACCATGAGACATGTTTCTAGGGGTATCATGAGACACGTTTCTGGGGGTACCATGAGACACGCTCTGGGTATCATTAGACATGTTTCTGGGGGTACCATGAGACATGTTTGTAGGGGTACCATGAGACACGTTTCTAGGGGTACCATGACACGTTTCTGGGGGATACTATGAGACACGTTTCTGGGGGTATCATGAGAACACATGTTTCTGGGGGGGTACCACGAGACACGTCTCTGGGGGGGGTACCACGAGACACGTCTCTGGGGGGGGGTACCACGAGACACGTCTCTGGGGGGGTACCACGAGACACGTCTCTGGGGGGTACCACGAGACGTCTCTGGGGGGGGGTACCACGAGACGTCTCTGGGGGGGTACCACGACACACATCTCTGGGGGGTACCACGAGACACGTCTCTGGGGGGGTACCACGAGACACGTCTCTGGGGGGGTACCACGAGACACGTCTCTCGGGTATCATTAGACATGTTTCTCGGGGTACCATGAGACATGTTTCTGGGGGTACCATGAGACACGTCTCTGGGGTATCATGAGACACGTTTCTGGGAGTACCATGAGACATGTTTCTAGGGGTACCATGAGACATGTTTCTAGGGGTATCATGAGACACGTCTCTGGGGGTACCATGAGACATGTTTCTAGGGGTACCATGAGACACGTTTCTGGGGGTACCATGAGACACGTCTCTGGGGTATCATTAGACATGTTTCTAGGGGTATCATGAGACACGTTTCTGGGGGTACCATGAGACACGTCTCTGGGGTATCATTAGACATGTTTCTGGGGGTACCATGAGACATGTTTGTAGGGTACCAGACATGTTTGTAGGGGTACCATGAGACACGTTTCTAGGGGTACCATGACACGTTTGGGGATACTATGAGACACGTTTCTGGGGGTATCATGAGACATGTTTCTAGGGGTACCATGAGACATGTTTCTGGGGGTACCATGAGACATGTTTCTGGGGGTACCATGAGACATGTTTCTGGGGGTACCATGAGACATGTTGCTGGGGGTACCATGAGACATGTTGCTGGGGGTACCATGAGACATGTTGCTGGGGGTACCATGAGACATGTTTCTAGGGGGTACTATGAGACCACATGTTTGGTACCACGAGACAAAATATGTATTGCATTTCTAAAGAGTTTGTATTTTTCTCTATGAAAAACACACCCAAAATATACACACAAAAACCCTATACAAAAGGTGTTGGGTTATTGTTCCAAGCGTGTTTAATGTAAAGTTGCAGAAACCGTACGTTCATGCAAAAAAATGTATAAAATAACAACTAGTTTAAGCATCAATAAATGTTGACACTCGATTGATTTGTTCCCGTCCTTTCCAGTTAGACAGCTGTCTTTGAGAAGCAATATATGTATATTATATATACAATATAGGTGTATAATATATATATATATACACAATATATGTATATCAGTGGCTGCTGATTGCAAGGTTGTGTCAGTCAACCCCAAACTCATCTGTGCATCTCTTTGAATGTCTCTAATGAACCCATGATCTCCCCAGGGCTTTATCTGTGGTTTCCAACCTTTTTTGGTTAGTTACCCCATTTTAATGTCTAGTACATTTCCCCCTTTGCTTGCGTGCATCTGCTTCCACATGCATGGTTTTTGTTTTGACCCAAGCTCCCCGAATATCAATGTCTCCCATGTTAACATGAAGTGTGGGTGTTGGACAGAGATGTCCCCCGAGGAGTGAACATACCCTGGACAATTCCTGTGCTCATGATGGAGCCCATCCTAGAATGGGTGTGGTTCACAATCCCAGAGTTCACTGTGAAAGAAGGAGGCAGAGTGGTTGAGTGTGAGAACCCCCGGTCCACTACCCTGTGTGCTAAGAATATATTATACGACAAGAACACATTCATCTCATCTCTGAACACCAGGAGTGGAGCAAACCTCCTCCGTGGACCCAGTGACCAGTCTAAATAAGCTAAGGGAGGCACTAAGCATGGTTTGTTTAAACGGCATTATTTTACATCCAAGGGTGACATTACACTGTCATACTTTGCTGGACTTTCTGGACTCATCAGTCACTGCACTGTATTCATGATGCTGCTGCACTACTGGCACTTTAAATGCTTTTAAAGGTTTTTGTAAAAAACAACAACATGGACAATTATCCTGTCACTTTGCCGTTCTTTTTTTGTTCATTTGTTTATTGTATATATTTTTTTATGGTATTGTTTTGGAGATGTAAACTGAGGGAGGGAATGGGAGTAAGCATTCCTATGTACCGGTTGCAATTGGCCAATAAAAATATTTTGTATCTTGTCAGACATCTTGAGCCACTTAGGGGTGCATGATATTGACTACATATGACTGCGATACAGTCCATGAATGTATCGAGACGGAGAAATTCTTAAACGATTATAGGAAAACTAGCTCCATAACACCTCTGAGGGGTGAGCCGGTTGTTGGGTACATAGATATTTAATGGCCAGCCTGCTCAGAGGGGGAAAGGGGAATTTTTTTTACAATGCTCAAATGAGGACTAAATATATCAAAGACTTCTACCCATCTGAGACCAGTTACTATTAATATCCAGGTGTGATTAGGTAATAAAGACCAGTTCCAATGGTTTGTCTGCCATTTTCAAGCAATCTATATATCTATCCAGCTATCTACATATACACAAATATACAGGGTTTCTGACAGACCTTTATACTTTTTTATATTAATGGACGCCCAAGTAAATTTAGCTAAAAACTTTTTTTATCCGTCCAAGATAGGGCTGGGCGATGTGGACCAAAAATCATATCCCGGTATTTTTAGGCTGCATCGCGATATACATCGGTATTTTATACAAATTCGCCAAATTGGGGGGCAGAAGAGAGGCTGCAGCAGCTTTTACAGACGCCGTCGCTTTGCTCCTCATCTGAAATCCCAAATATCTCCAAATTATAGAACCGTTATTTTTCTTTGAAACTAGCCCTTACGCATTACCGACTGGCGCCATGTCCGTCTCCATGTTGCTGGAGAGCCTGCGTGCCAATGCAGGGAGGGGGCGGGGGAGGGGGCGGGGCTGGGGGCGGGGCTGAGCGTATGAGCAGAGAGAGAACTGCCTACGTTATATGGACTCGGAGATGAGGGGACAAAACGGTTTTAATGCAACAAAAAAACTAAAACTGTCATAACATAACTTCAGACATATCGGTATGGTCCCATCTACATATCACCGTATGAAATATACCGGTATAACTCATAATACCGATATATACCGCCCAGCCCTAGTCCGAGAGCACGACTGAATCCACGATCGATTAACTAGTGATCAATGATCCCCTCGCACTACTTCTCCTGTTCGCTCTGCTATCACGTGAAGGTCTGCTGTAGGGATTTGCATTGGTACACCGGCAGAAATTTAACGATACGATTGCCCCGATCAAAAAAGTGTGCACCGGATACAATTTGGAATGAAGTTGACATGGATCGTTTCTTAAATCTTTGCATCAACAAATTCAGATTTTTTTTAGCCGATTGACAAAAAAGCATCCGGTCGGGATTTTCCAAATCGCTAAAAATGTGTCAGTCTAAGCATCGTAAACACGGAAGTTAAACTACATTTGAGTACTTGCATTGTTCCCCTAAAAACACAGCCCCTCCCACAAGTATATTTCAGATCTGGGAAACACTGATATAGCATGTACTAGAAAATATATATATATAGCATGTAACTGAATATATATGGCATGCAACTGAATATATATATAGCATGCTCTTAATATATATATATATATATATATAGCATGCTCTTGATAGCAGGACTTCTGTTTCTCAAGTGGTTTGGAGGCGAGGCCAACAGATTTCCATTAATAAGTTACATTCCTAAACAGCCATTTGGTTAAGGCCAATTTGAAGCCTCCATACACTCCCAGCAGTGTCTGTCATTGGGAATGGGTTGCGTTTCCAAATTAAGTCAAACCCTTGGTGCCCAATCACAGCCCACCGATTAGCACCGTTCATACGACACACGGAACCAGCCCTCCAATCAAACCCTCCCATGGTGGCTGGTCTCTCCATTGAAGCTCCGAGCCACAGAGACGCACTCTGGCCGATGGATCGGATGTCAGACTCCCGCCGCACAGCACATGCGTTGTGCATTCTGAAGCAAAGCTAAACATGCTTTAAACTAATTGAAGCTTCTCACAAATGGAATGGGAAAAACAACGACCATGTCCACTAACCATCTGCCTGGCGACAGTCCTATTTAGAAATGCTACATGTTGTTGGTGGATAAACCCCAGCAACCCTCTGTGTCTGTCAGGCTCTGAAGCATCTTCCTTCAGTCCTCTGAAGCACACACACACACACACACACACACACACACACACACACACACACACACACACACACACACACACACACACACACACACACACACACACACACACACACACACACACACACACACACACACACACACACACACACACACACACACACACACACACACACACACACACACACACACACACACACACACACACACACACACACACACACACACACACACACACACACACACCCACCCCCCCCCCCCCCCTCGTGGTACGCTCCGTAGGGCAAATGGTGTGTGTGAGTGGATCCGCCGGTCAGGCTGGCCTGCCAGACTGACCCAATGGAACTTGATCCTGATATAGAAGCTTCACTCACGCTCTAAATGGAACTCAACCAAACCACAGACGCATCTCTCCACCACACATGGCATAGCGCCTACTTTTATGGCCACATTTGAGTGATATTAATATCATTTACGAGTCAATGTATCATGCACCCCTACTGCCAAGGGTGCAACCGCGAAGTGTTGCTCCACGTCGGACCACACGCGTGGCTTGTTTCATTTCAGTTGCATCTTATTGGTCTTCCATTTGCACACATTAATCTCAAGCGGTGTGTTTCTTGCTTTTCAGAAGATGCGTCTGAATGCATCCATCAAGTCACACATCAGAGCTAAGAGTCACGTGATGTATTCTATTAGGACGTCCAAGGGTCGTAGGTATTAGGACCATCACAGAACAGCTGTAGTGTTTTACTTTTGATGGGTTAAAGGAGGAAAGCCCTTGTTTAGTTGAGAGATAAAAAGGTAATTATAATAATAATTAAAGGAAAGAACAAATAATAAGGAATCCCTCTTGTTGAGAACCTGTATTTGCCCCCTCGGAGCCTTGGCCATGCGTGGTCCTCTCCATGCGTGTGTTCTACTCACCCAAGGGGATCAGGTTGTTGTGTGAGACTGCTGAACCACCGCCGATCACCGTGCTCAGGTCATAGGCCGCAGGCATCCCTGGAAAGAGACCACAACACCGCCATCACGATCACAACACCCAGGAAACTCACTCCCTAACCGTTTCAACTTGCACTTTTGGCCTCGAGATGACCATTTTTTTCAAATGGTCACTCACTTTCCCACATGTGTCGTCGTCTTTTTGGCCATCGTATGATGGCCATCTAGCCCTATCCACCTCAGAAGAGGGTTCCTTTCTATGTGTCCATTGTTAAGATGCCTTCCTCTCTGTAGTACCGGTGAGGGCTCGGGGGGGTTAAGGGAATGCCATCAAACAGCATTTGGAATGTGTACCAAACAAATCCCATTGGTACTACAATTGTGATTAGGAGGGATATAAAAATATCACTTAACTTTGATCACCTTGCATGCGTTTTGTATCCCAAGCTGACAGACGTTCCAAACCCTTTTCATTGTCAACTACCCTCCCGTCGCATGCTGCTGTCTATGCCACAAACTGGAGCAGTCAAGTCAGTGCGGTGCCTGCTTCCAGAGTGAGGAGGAGAAGGGAATTTTTAAGGTCATCCACACTACGCCGGGGGCCAAGCTTGCTGACTGCGCTACCGTAAACAGCCGTGCCAAGTGCCAAGTGCCGCCTGCTTTGCCGCGCTAAGGCGCCAGCTATCTGGCGTGCGGGTGTGCGAGGGCCTGGTTTACCTGACACGGCCATGCCCTGGCTCATGCTGTACGCCCCCCCCGCGCTCCACATGTTCTCAGAGGGGGAAGAGTAGTGAGAGCCCGGGGGGGGCGTGGGGCTGGTGCCTGTGTACCTGCAAACACAAGGTGGGAACACGCCGTTACAATCGGGATGAAGGCAATAGTATAACACAGACAATGCTCTCAATGTTTAGTAATGACAAAGGGTGTGCAGGGTTCTGCCACAAAATGTAATGGATAACATAGGAATAAAGGACAAGTTAGACAGAGGAAATCTAAATACACTGCTACCTACAGCCCATGGGTTCTTAATAAATAGGTTATTTATGCAATTCATTTTGCGTTATTTTTTCGTTTCTTCTATACTTTGCAAGACATAATTGAGATGGGTTTGTTTGTACATTCTTCCCCAGGGAAAAAAAAAATTAAGTAGCCATCAAATAAGTGCACGCTTGAGACCATCACCAACAACACCATCACGTCAATTGTGTCATTTAACCTAGCAAAGACAAAGACTCACCTGAAAAACGGGTTCTTCAAGTCCAAGAGGTTGCTGGACTTAGAGCCTGTCTGGTCCACTTGAGCTACAATACTGATGTCATAGCTTTGTCTGGAATAAAGGACAGAGGAGTGAGAACATAAGTTATGCTGAAGACACTTTGAGTCAAAAAAAAAAAAAATCCCCCTTTGGCATACATCTACATTCAGCAGACACATCCAAAGGGACCGACAAGTTAGGTTGACGACAATCTATTTTGTTGTAGCTACAAAATGTTAAAGGGAAAAACACAGCACTACACTGTTTACACCTGGCTACCTGCGACCACCTCACCTCTTGTTGGCGATTAACAGCGCGGTGCCTGACAGCGTGTCCCCGGCCTTGGTGAACAGCGGCGACTGCAGTAAGCAGCGTACTTGGTACCAGTGGGTGAGGGGCTCGGTGGGGGCTGTGGAGAGCCATACCGTGATCCTGGAGGATGGAGAAAGACATGCAGGGGCATTACAACACAAGAACAGCAGTACAGTAAGGCTGCTGGGCAATGAGGCACTAGAAGCTCTGTGAGGAACAGAGAGATGGGAACAGATGAGGAATAAGAAGCTCTGTGAGGACCAGAGAAATGGAAACGGATGAGAAACAAGAAGCTCTGTCAGAGGACCAGAGAGATGGGAACAGATGAGGAATGAGAAGCTCTGTGAGGGGACCAGACATGGAAACGGAGGGATAATAAACATTTGACTTACACTGATCCGATGAACGCCACATCAAACCAGAACGCCAAGCCGTGCACCAGGCCAGAATGCATCATGTGGAACTTGAAGGGTATCTCTATTCTTTAAAGCAAAAGAGAAAAACAAAATTTTTTAAACACTATCCATGTAAATGCATGTATACATTTTATATTGCGCACACACACACACACACACACACACCTGTAAAGATCCTCTTCCTTGGTATCCAGGAAGTTGACCGTGTACTTGACCGACTTTGCCATTAAAATGCGGATGTCAAAGGTGTCCTGTGTACAGGGAGAGGAGACACATGAGGCATCAGCACCACATCACAATCAGCTTCAATCCACCAATTATTAATAGAGCCACAAAGCATCTGGTTACATTTGACATGTGTGATCCCTCTCTCAGGGCGGCTCCATCTCCCCTGTACATGTGTGTGGACCCCTTTCCTAGGGCAGCTCCATCTCCCCTGTACATGTGTGATCCCTCTCCTAGGGAGGCCCCATCTCCCCTGTACATGTGTGTGATCCCTCTCCTAGGGAGGCCCCATCTCCCCTGTACATGTGTGTGGACCCCTTTCCTAGGGCGGCTCCATCTCCCCTGTACATGTGTGGATCCCTCTCCTAGGGAGGCCCCATCTCCCCTGTACATGTGTGTGGACCCCTTTCCTAGGGCGGCTCCATCTCCCCTGTACATGTGTGTGATCCCTCTCCTAGGGAGGCCCCATCTCCCCTGTACATGTGTGATCCCTCTCCTAGGGAGGCCCCATCTCCCCTGTACATGTGTGATCCCTCTCCTAGGGCGGCTCCATCTCCCCTGTACATGTGTGTGGATCCTCTCCCAGGGAGGCCCCATCTCCCCTGTACATGTGTGGATCCCTCTCCTAGGGAGGCCCCATCTCCCCTGTACATGTGTGTGGATCCCTCTCCCAGGGAGGCCCCATCTCCCCTGTACATGTGTGAGCGTCGATGGGCCTTACGTACCACAATGGGCTGGCGGAAGTACTCGTCCACGGCCGCCCCGCGGAGGGCCGAAAGGTCCACACCATGGAAGGAGGGCTGGTACCTGAAAGGTAGAAGAGTATCGGCTCTTTAACTACTGGAACCATGATGATAACCTGAGGCTCATGTTTTCACCCTCATGTAGGTCTGTTGGCAACACAGCTGGAAGTGTTATGTACTGTTATGTACGGGATTGGACAAGACTTGGTGGTTAGGATTACTTATGGGCCAAAGGAACAGTTGGATGATTGTTTTGATTTAGATTTTTCTGAATTTTTCTGAATTTTTTAGCATTGGGAGATCAGAAAAATCACATATTGCGTTATATTTCAAAGAGTTAGTAACATATTTGAATACACCTTGGTGAGGGTTTAGGTGTAATGACACTTTCTTTCTAGCATTCTTTATCATTGGGAAAATTCACTTTTTGGATAATAAACTCACACTAGTGGATGGATTTGAATGAAAGTTAATTTAGTCAATTTTACTGACGCCCCAGATAAGAATAAAAAAAAAAAAAACCTGGTTCCTATATAAGTATTGAAAATAGGGCGGAAAATCCTCTTTGGCGCGATACGTCACCCAGGTATGAATGGATTGTGATGACCCTTGGTGGGTTGTAGATGTTTGGCACTGAACCACACGTGTGCATTGAAGTGAAGATCTGGATATGATCCAGGATCTTTTGGAAAGACTTGACCTTTTTGAAAACTACCCCAAATGTAATTTTCCACCCCAGCTCTCAATTCTAGACGGTTTTGCATGACACTTGGTGGATAGATGGATGATGCGACCACAGTCAATTGATTAGATTAGATCCAGGATCGTTTTTGAATGATTCTTTAGCATTGGGAGATATACGGAAATGTAGTTACAGCATGTAGGGATGACCAATCTAATTCCTAGGTGAAATATTGCTTCAGAGGAACCGTTAGATAGCCTCAGATAACGGGGCGAAGGGGACCTTTTGGCGTGTGGCGAAGGTACGGGCTCCACCGAGGGCCCTCTAGTGTAAAGATGTAATCACTGTTCTCACCAGAAGTTGGCCTTGGTGAACTGCTCCATGTAGAGCTGTTCATCTGTGAAGGGAGCCAGGTGAACATCCCCAATAGTGGGAAACATTTTGCCTGGCGGAAAAAAGAACATCAAATCATGGATTTGAAAAGTACATAAAACTAGTGATTGGTAACAGCCTGTTACCAATCAGTGGGGTGGGGCCTGACAGTGTTGTGGGGCCAGCAGTCACTGGCAAACACTGTCCTGAAAGAGACCCAACACTACAACACTTTACTACAGTATACTCCTAAGAGAATGACCCAATACTTTACTACAGTATACTCCTAAGAGAATGACCCAACACTTTACTACAGTATACTCCTAAGAGAATGACCCAACACTTTACTACAGTATACCCCAAGAGAATGACCTAACACTTTACTACAGTATACTCCTAAGAGAATGAACCAATACTTTACTACAGTATACTCCTAAGAGAATGAACTAATACTTTACTACAGTATACTCCAAGAGAATGACCCAACACTTTACTACAGTATACTCCTAAGAGAATGAACTAACACTTTACTACAGTATACTCCTAAGAGAATGACCCAACACTTTACTACAGTATACTCCTAAGAGAATGAACTAACACTTTACTACAGTATACTCCTAAGAGAATGAACTAACACTTTACTACAGTATACTCCTAAGAGAATGGAAACCTGTCCCATTTAAGGATGGCTAGACTACATTTGTTTTAGACAAACATGTCAACAGTTTAAACATCTCCATTCTGACCGCATATGTCAAACAGCCATTGAATGTTTTGCCATTTTGTATTTCCATAATGAAATAAAATCTAAACAATACTAGCATACATTCTAATTATTTTGGTAAGCAACCGGGGACATTTTCTTTAGAAAACAGCCTGTATTCCAACAACATCTGTGAGTTCCTCCCCGAGACTCACCGTTGGGTTTGAGGAACTTCTTGGCGTGCAGGTAGCTCTCCAGCATGCGCTCGTTGAAGAGCATGTAGCCCATGGGCTCAGAGATGATGACGTCCACCTGCTCCGGGAGGGTGACCTCTTCCACCTTGCCGGAGATGACCACCACGCGGTCCCCCAGGCGGTTGCTGTTCACCAACACCTGAAGCCGGGGCAAATGTACACAAATTAAATTAAATAACCCCAAACGGGTACTAGACCACGATCGGCAGTTCATAAATCACCCAACATGTTAGAGGCTCATCTTTGTAGAGTTTGACCATGTTAGTCTCATTGAGATCAAACGTCTTCCCTCAGACAGCTGGCTAAGAAAGCAGCAGCATACAACACAACATACGGTAAACATAAACCACCACAAGACAAAATACGGAAAAAACGAAAACCTGGAGGATTGAATCCTCTTTCTTTACATACATGTAAACAGTGAAATTAAGTTTCTAAACGGCGTGCAGCTCACCTCAGCATGCTGAGCCATAGTGCTGGCTTCCACAGCGTAGACCTTCCTTGCCCCGGCTTGGGCTGCAAAGAAAGACAGGATTCCAGAGCCACAGCCTACGTCAAGTATCACCTGGAAACAAACAGCAGAAACGTTAGGAGACAGAGCAATCTTTCATACAATGTGCACGTCTAACCCGTCACTATTTCAAAAGCTAAATGGACTTAGCGTTGAGAGTTCGGATCAACCTAGCATTGTGAATTTATCAAAACCACACTCCCTCCAACAACCCAAACCACTGGTACCTTGTCTTTGAAATCGGTGTGATTCTGCAGGATGGCCCGTTGATAGGTACCGGTCCGGACATAATCTTGCATCATGTTCTGTTGCTGGGAGAGGTAGCCATAGAACTGCAGACATGGAGGAGGAAGGAGGGGGGGGGAGACCAGACCTTAACTACCATGTCAAGTGCATCACATACAAAGGGCAATCCAGATATACTGGTGTGGCTTGAACACATTACCAGGGGATTATCTGAAGGTTTCAACCAGCTTCATTGGATACTTCATAGGGATGCACAGACACCACTTTGACACTCCCGATACAGCTTCCCATCCAGGAACTTTTGAGTATTGGCCAATACAGACGTCCGATACTGATCGCAATTTGCAAGCACTGCTAATTGCCACCACTGCCCTATCACTGGTGGAGGACTCAAGTTTTAAAGTACTTCTAAACAGCAGACACAGCAGGTGAAGTGATTGACACAAGTATGGATATTACAATAGCAGAATTCAAATCTTTGATACGATACTAGTATACAACAATGATACTCCTAGGCCTACTGTGTTGATAGAAGCTGCTGATATTTCAGGCTGTGCCAGAACAAGGGCCTCGAGAGCATCTTTCTGGTGCTACATAAGAAGAAACCTAGAATTCAATTGGATGGTACAATACTTAAAACTACATGTATTTTTATACAATTTAAATGTCTTAATTGTTATGTCGAACCCATCGGCTGATGTGGAAGCCTAACCGGACAGGATTAAAATAGATAATCAAAAGGAGATAATTAATGATTTGTGTGGCGATACGGCAGACAACCAACTATGGAAAATACAAGTGGGTATTGACGTCATTATAACTCATTACTTAATTCTGATAAAAATGCAAACAGACACGAGTCACCTTCTTTAACAAATGGCCCGAGTCATATTTTGAGGAAAACTATTTTGTTGCCTTAATCATCCCCTTCATGATGCTGGCCACCTCTGGTCAAATTGCCTACATTGTCTTGTGACTTGAATACAAAACAAAATAAGTACACCGTTTAGCCTAAATCACTTAATCCAGAAGTAATTGGGCCAAAGTCAGGTTTAAAACAACAACGTCACAAGTATCTTGTAAGTCACAATGCCATGTTCATAAATTGGCAAGTAATCGGATGTTCGTTATTTTTGTGACATAATTGACAGCCAGCGTTATTTGTACATCAATGGTCATATATTGCCATAGCCGTTTTGTGTGAAATGATTAATAAAACATCAGATATATTATATATCTATATTTGGTTCAGTTTTTCCTGTTTTTTTGAAAAACAATAAAACAAGACTTTTCTTTGAGAAGGTGATGAATACTTCTGTCATATGTGGGGCTCCATTAAAGGCAACGACTGTTTTCCAAAACACCAAAGTCAAGATGTGAAACGTGATGGCAGCCAACTCCATATCCTGTACAACCGAGCACGGAACAATGAGAGGGCATGACGTTACCAACATATTAAAGACCAAACTAAATGAAGTAGCAGAGCTTATCACTGCCTCTCCCAACGCTCTCTATTTGTGGCTAACGGTTTGTATTATCATTATTATTTTACATTACGCTATGTTTTGTTAATGCTTTTTATATTGACTACATTTATAATGACTTTTTGAAAAAAAAAAAAATGAACTGTCTCTGTGCTCCGACACCCGATCTGGCATCCAGGCCAATATCCGGCCTGAGTATCGGACGGCCCATCCCTCCATATTGATTCAGAATTCACGGCCCAACAGCATGCAGGTAAATGACCTGGGAGGGTTTCAAGTTGAATGTGTTTGTATTGTTACTTATTTGTATCGTTACTTATATATTTGTCAGTTTCTCTCAGCAGTGCCTCCTGCAAACACATGAAGTTATGGCGCCCGTGTCGTGGATAACAGCAAATAAATATCCACTTCACATAAAATACATTTACATTAAGTGGTTTGAGATTTATCATCTCCCCCGCCCCCCACGACAGCCACAAAACATATTTAAGACCATTGTAATTTATAATAATTACATGTTGCCACAGAATTAACACTTTTTTTTACAGAAACAAAATATTGGTAGCATGTTGGCATGCTACCAAGGTAATATTCAAGGTGATATTGGATCTTAAAGCAAATCCCCCTTGGTTTGTGTTTGAGCGTGGATGCTCAGTGCGTCGTCCTTCCTCACCTGGAAGTACTGTACTGCGGAAGACTCTTCGGTCCGGTCGCTGAACACCGAGCGCTCACCACTGTGTCCACGGCAGTTCTTCAGAAGGTTATAGAATGATGAAAAGTCTGCAACGGAGGGGGGGGGGGGGGTTAGAATGGTGGTACCATCAGTTCTCCATGCAGTTCATCAATAGATCATCAAAATGTTTTGCAGTGCAAGAATATATCTATCTATATATATCTATATATAAATATCACGTTAAGCCAGAAACTGAAGACCTAAGACTTCTTGACATGTAGCGTTCAGTGCGAGGTATGACTTGTATTTTCTTTATTGAAGACGTTTTCTTAGCCGTGGTCAAGAGACGTTTTTGTTGATCACATTTTGCATATCATGTTTGTTTCACTCTGGTGAATTTTTCTTTGGCGACTTTGTTCATTGAGTACACAAAACCAATGGTCATAATTGGTCATCTTGCATGACAATCAAAATGCCTCTCTTGGTAGGTGGCTCTCTTGGCCTATAAGACTAATGCCGTGCGCCACGTTATAGTGTACAGTTACAGGATGTTGTGGTCCGAAACGTGAGTGAACAAATGTGGTGTCCGATATAATGCACTTTCTATTCCCATCATGTGTACAACATATCCCATGATTTAGTGTCATTGGATTGGATGCATATAAGCGGTCAACCAGCATGGCTGACCATAGATTAGACATCAAACCAGCACGGCTGACATCCAGCCAGTGTCTGCAAATTTAGGAGACCAATACAGGTAATGGCGATAAACCTCAGTGTCTAAAATTCTCTGCCTTACTTGTTCCCCAAAAGCATGTCATAGCAATCACATTTTGAGGATATTGTACAACGTTTTTTTTTACACTCTTAAAAGAGTGATGACGATATTTTTGACGACAGATATAACAATGACCAAACCAATATATATATATATTTAGCAGCTTAAGGTATTTTAAATGTTGAAGAGTGTGTGTGGGTACCAGCTGGTGAGGAGAACTGTAGGAGGACGCTGTTGCAGCCCAGCGTGATGATGAAGGACTGCTTCCCCACGCGACTGCACTCGGTCTCCCGGGAGACGGAGCACTTGAACACGCACGTGTTGTCTCCTGGAGATCAAACAAACAGCCCACAGGAATCATCTACAGGAGGTGTGACCGCACAGTGTACACACACACCTGTCCACAGAAAACACTAATACATAGAAATACAATATATATTAAATATACAGTAGTAGTTAGCAGATGTATAATGATTATATTGTTCAAAACTCTACTGCAGCTCTGTATTTTCATTTGATAAAAATTTTTAAATGCTTAAAGGGATTGAGGGAAAAGCATTTGATTGTAACACATTTGATTGTTTGTGCCCCAGTTGGAGCCGGCTGCCGCTACCCAGACCATTAAAACCACCAGGGCCATTGGTTGCGATGGGTTTAGGGGTAGCAGCCTGCTGTACGTCAGGACAGGCGTCTCTCCATAGGCCACAGCTGGGCCTCTTATGCTGCCTTTTGAGGCACAAAGTGAGCCATGGGAGGCCTTCCAGCCTCAAAGACTCGGTCGATGCACACAAATGATCTGGGCTGGAGTGTGAAGTGTAGCATTTGGCATCGCCAGCCAGGAACGTTTGGTGTGAAAACCGGCTCATTGTAAAGATTTTTGGGATCACAAAGTGAAGTTCCAAAAGGCATGGTGACCGGCCCATCTTAGTGTTGCCTCGTAATGAGCCACTCTGCATTCAGTGCCTTTAGAGCCATGACATAAATAGACTGGACGAGGCTTCAATTATTTAGACACATTTTTCTACAGAATGGTTTTGCATGTTGCGGACGGTTACGCTTATACATTAACCTGAACAGATGGGCCGCATTAGGGAAAGGGCCCACACTTTTGACAGCTGAATCAACCTGTGTACTCTGTACTCTAGAGGGAAGTCCAATGGGAGATGACTGAATAATTAACTGGTCTACTCTATATGCAAACAATATGACTCCATTCTTATTTCACACGATTGGTCCCCAAACATCTTGAAACTAGAGGCTCCTTAAACCAGACAAGAGGCTAAACTAGAGGCTCCTTACACCGGACACGAGGCTGAACTAGAGGCTCCGTACACCAGACAAGAGGCTGAACTAGAGGCTCCTAACACCGGACAGGAGGCTGAATTAGAGGCTCCTTACACCGGACAGGAGGCTGAACTAGAGGCTCCCACCACAGGACAGGAGGCTGAATTAGAGGCTCCTTACACCGGGCAAGGGGCTGAATTAGAGGCTCCTTACACCGGACAGGAGGCTGAACTAGAGGCTGCCACCAAAGGACAGGAGGCTGAACTAGAGGCTCCCAACACCGGGAAAGAGGCTGAAGTAGAGGCTCTCAACACCGGGCAAGGGGCTGAAGTAGAGGCTCCCAACACCGGGAAAGGGGCTGAAGTAGAGGCTCCCAACAACGGGAAAGGGGCTGAACTAGAGGCTCCCAACACCGGACAGGAGGCTGAACTAGAGGCTCCCAACACCGGACAGGAGGCTGAAGTAGAGGCTCCCAACACCGGACAGGAGGCTGAACTAGAGGCTCCCAACACTGGCAGGGGCTCCTATTGTTCCGCTGAGAACAAAGATGATGCATAACTAATGTGGCCCCCTCGCGAAGAAAAGGAGAATATAGCAGACATTACTCAAAGCGCCCTATTAAAAAGGCGGGATAGGGTTTGTTTATTACATTAAAAAAAATAACACTTGTGTGACGCGTGTGCACAGTTATGGATGACCCAAACCCCGTCCAGGTTCTCTCTATGGAGCCTCTGAAACAATCGAGAGTTCTCCATAACTTTATCATAACGCTATCGAGGGCATTTGATTAATTATGGACGAAACTACAATGACACGACTGGTGGGCAGCGGGGAGACAGGAGTTGGTATATAGACAGGAGGAGTTGGTATATAGACAGGAGGAGTTGGTATATAGACAGGAGGAGTTGGTATATAGACGACAGGAGGAGTTGGTATATAGACGACAGGAGGAGTTGGTATATAGACGACAGGAGGAGTTGGTATATAGACAGGAGTTGGTATATAGACAGGAGTTGGTATATAGACAGGAGGAGTTGGTATAAAGACAGGAGATGGTATAAAGACAGGAGGCGCTGGTAGAGGAACAGAAGTACATGGTAGAAAGTCAGCATGCTGTATGTCGTATCACGCTATTGTTTAGCTAGCCAGGTACCATTAGCATAGTTAACCGTTAGCTAACACAGTTGCAAGCGTTTGGCGTTCCGTGACAACACAGAGCCGCTGGGAAACTTAGAAATAACCCACGTTATTAAAAACCACCCTGGGGCAATCAAATAACCACAAAACCCCGTCCACGCTGTAAGGAGCTCCATTGCACTCCGGCTCACGCGGGCTGCGTGCTACTAGCCGTTATTGTCTCGGTTTCCCCCCGCGGAGCGACGCGCAGTACGCGGCGGGCATTAGCATTAGCATCGGGGAGCTAGCAGCGGGCCGAGCTGCGGGGCCGGCGGGCGGGACCAGCAGCGCCACTCACCATTGGAGAGGTTGATGAGCGCCGCGTCCGGCGTGCTCTTCACCTCCAGCCGCAGCGGCTGTTGCTCTGAGTGCCGTTGTATGTCTCCGTTAGCATCTCCGATAGAGAGGAGCCGCACGCCGGGAAACACCGACACCGCCATCTTGATCTGAGAGGAGAGAAGCTCCCCGGTTGCTCCCTCTCAGCCAATAGGAGCGAGAAACCCCCCCGGCCGCTCTCTCGGCCAATAGGAGCGTAGGAGCACCCCGGCCGCTGTCTCGGACCAATAGGAACGAGCCAGTCGCTCCTTTCGGCCAATAGGAACGCGGTCTTTGTGTGCGTATGTGTGTGTGTGTGTGTGTGTGTGTGTGGGTGTGTGTGTGTGTGTGTGTGTGTGTGTGTGTGTGTGTGTGTGTGTGTGTGTGTGTGTGTGTGTGTGTGTGTGTGTGTGTGCGCATGGTTGCCGCGTGTGATAATGATGGTGGTGGATGGCAGACGGGTTAACGTGTGTGATGGTGGAGGTGGTGGTCAGTATGGTGGTAGTGGTGGTCAGTATGGTGATAGTGGTGGTCAGTATGGTGATAGTGGTGGTCAGTATGATGGTAGTGGTGGTCAGTATGGTGATAGTGGTGGTCAGTATGGTGATAGTGGTGGTCAGTATGATGGTGGTCAGTATGGTGATAGTGGTGGTCAGTATGGTGATAGTGGTGGTCAGTATGGTGATAGTGGTGGTCAGTATGGATGGTGGTCAGTATGGTGATAGTGGTGGTCAGTATGGTGATAGTGGTGGTCAGTATGGTGATAGTGGTGGTCAGTATGGTGATAGTGGTGGTCAGTATGGTGGTGGTGGTGGTCAGTATGGTGGAGGTGATGGTCAGTATGGTGATAGTGGTGGTCAGTATGGTGATAGTGGTGGTCAGTATGGTGATAGTGGTGGTCAGTATGGATGGTGGTCAGTATGGTGATAGTGGTGGTCAGTATGGTGATAGTGGTGGTCAGTATGGTGGAGGTGATGGTCAGTATGGTGGTGGTGGTGGTCAGTATGGTGATAGTGGTGGTCAGTATGGTGATAGTGGTGGTCAGTATGGTGATAGTGGTGGTCAGTATGGTGGTGGTGGTGGTCAGTATGGTGGTGGTGGTCAGTATGGTGATAGTGGTGGTCAGTATGGTGGGTGGTCAGTATGGTGATAGTGGTGGTCAGTATGGTGATAGTGGTGGTCAGTATGGTGGTGGTGGTGGTGGTGGTGTGTGGTGTGTGTGTGTGTGTGGTGTCGTGCGCATGGTTGCCGCGTGTGTGATAATGATGGTGGTGGTGGGATGGCAGACGGGTTAACGTGTGTGATGGTGGAGGTGGTGGTCAGTATGGTGATAGTGGTGGTCAGTATGGTGGAGGTGATGCGTCAGTATGGTGGTGGTGGTGTCAGTATGGTGATAGTGGTGGTCAGTATGGTGGTGGTCAGTATGGTGGTAGTGGTGGTCAGTATGGTGGTGGTGGTGGTCAGTATGGTGGTGGTGGTGGTCAGTATGGTGGTGGTGGTCAGTATGGTGATAGTGGTGGTCAGTATGGTGATAGTGGTGGTCAGTATGGTGATAGTGGTGGTCAGTATGTGTGGTGGTGTGTGGTCAGTATGGTGATAGTGTGTGGTCAGTATGGTGTGTGGTGGTGGTCAGTATGGTGATAATGGTGGTCAGTATGGTGGTGGTGGTCAGTATGGTGATAGTGGTGGTCAGTATGGTGGTGGTCAGTATGGTGGTACTAGTATCGATGTGTTAGCAATGAGTAACTTTACAATAGTGACTAGTAAAAGTAATAACTTGTGTAGGTACTAAGTAGTGACTAGTTTTTTTAAATAAGTGCGAAAACGGCCTGTAGTGGTCTACATAACAGAGCATATGCATCGTTAGCACATTCACATGGATGAGTGTGCATTGGCGTGCAGCATGTTATAGCTTGGGGACTTTTTAAATCATATGATGGTTGTCATATGATTAGCTTGTAGATCTTCGAGGATGTGTGGATCAGCCATTATGTTATATTGCCCTTCAGGGACGAAGAAAGTTTAAGAACGTTAGGACTTTGTGTTGTTCCAACCGTCCAACGATGATGTAACGTTTGCCAATTCAGTGTGCAAGTCTATTTTTTGACTTGTCCCATACATGTTTACCAAAGAACCAAAGACCATGAGATGGATGGAGACTTCAGTGAAGCAGAAGCCAAAAGTCGAATGAAGAGAAAGAATAAAAGCAAATAAATATGTTTATATATAATAATCATAAAACTGCCAGAGCGAGTTGGACGAGGAACATTTAATAGTATAACATCTAAAAGGAGGAAACATCTAGGAAAACAAGGAATGTAGGATGGTACGGTAGGGTGGCCGGACAGCTCAGTGTGTGTGTGTGTGTGTATTTAAAATATATATTTAGAATTTTTAAAGATAACAAAATGTATACATATTATTTACGTTTTAGTTGGTGTGGTGTGGTGTGGTGGTTTATTTATCTTTAGCTTGTGAATGTTGTTTTCTATGAGTATAAGTAAAGAACCCTGATTCGTACTCCTGGTCAGACGGTGGCGGTAATTCACTGAAAAGCTGCGCGCCAAAAAATGACTCAGAGAAAAAGCAGAGGAAAAGACGAAGAAGAAGAAAGATGGTCCGTGAATAACTTCCGGTGCAACCGCCAAAGGAGTCGGTGTCGCACAGAGGAGAGGAATCCAACATGTCTCTACGAGTGAGGAGCGGTTTAAACATCTATAAACATATGGTTTATGTCTTATTATTATTATTATCATTATTAAGTATTCAGAATTCAGAGAGACACATCTAGGCTTCTCGTAGCCGTGTCGTGACCGTGGTGATAGTGCGCTTCTTCGAGGTGCTGTTGGCGATAGTGAAGGCGGTGTAACGATCCTGGCCATGGTTGTGACCTTTGGGTGATGTAACAGATGGGACATTATTCAGTTTTCTTGGGTTTTCTTTCTTGCTAAACATGTATTTACGAGCTACTGGTTCATCATCCATGTAGTTATTGGATTGGAGTGGTCTCAGCTTTTACGTATTTATGCCGTGACGTTAACTGTCCAATGATTGTGTACATAAGGTATAAAGACGGGTATAGATACATACCTGTATAGAGACAGACCTGTATAGAGACAGACCTGTATAGAGACAGACCTGTATAAAGACAGACCTGTATAGAGACAGACCTGTATAGAGACATACCTGTATAGAGACAGACCTGTATAAAGACCGACCTGTATAGAGACATACCTGTATGGAGACAGACTTGTATAGAGACATACCTGTATAGAGACATACCTGTATAGAGACAGACCTGTATAGAGACAGACCTGTATAGAGACAGACCTGTATAGAGACAGACCTGTATAGAGACAGACCTGTATAGAGACAGACCTGTATAAAGACCGACCTGTATAGAGACATACCTGTATAGAGACATACCTGTATAGAGACATACCTGTATGGAGACAGACCTGTATGGAGACAGACCTGTATAGAGACAGACCTGTATAGAGACAGGCCTGTATAGAGACAGACCTGTATAGAGACAGACCTGTATAGAGACAGACCTGTATAGAGACAGACCTGTATAGAGACAGACCTGTATAGAGACAGACCTGTATAGAGACAGACCTGTATAGAGACAGACCTGTATAGAGACAGACCTGTATAGAGACAGACCTGTATAGAGACAGACCTGTATAGAGACAGACCTGTATAGAGACAGACCTGTATAGAGACAGGCTGTCTGTCATTAGGTTTTGACCAACACTCTACCTTGTGTACTGTACACCTATACAAGGTAGTCCAACAAAGAAGCAAACTATAGCGACTAAATACATACAATTACACGTTTTTCACGTTATATTTAATATACAATTTTTCTAATCATTCTATACAAATATATATAGAAATGATAAAGTACTATATATATATGTATATAACTAATATAATGATTGTCCTGTGTCTTTGTTGTTCCAGAGTGCTTTGCGGTGTGGAGTGTCAGCCCTCCGGTGCAGCCGGTCGGTCCATCAGAGCGCTCTCTGGAGGAGTCCATTGATACCCATCGTGGTGGAGCAGACGGTACGGCTTCAGAACCCTTCTTATGGCCGTTTGGAGAACAACAACCTGCCTTATTACTGATATAGAGAGGCAGATTGTGGAGCAGATTGTCCAGGAGAGTGTGAAACAGACACCAGTGGAAACCAAGGCCCTTGTTTAAAGGGAATGAAGTAGGCCTCACTAAAGTTTGTGCAAAGTGCTCAAAAGTTTTTTTTGCAATATATCGGTAGTTAGAACACATTTTTGAACCATTTATATAATTCTATACAAGGACAATAATGAGCATAAGCACCAGTACTGTTATAGTGTTGTATAATATAGTATAAGTAAAGTACATAGTATAGTATATAGTGTTAAAATGTAGGAAACTCTGCGGGATGGAATGGGGAGTAAGCATTCCATTGTTCTTGTTGCATATGGCAAATAAAAACATCTTGAATAAGAACCCTCTGGAATCAAATGGAAACAATATACATTTACATTTACATTTAGGACATTTGGCAGACGCTTTTATCCAAAGCGACTTACAAGGTTTACATTTGTTGAAGCAGACAATAGCATAACACTGAGGTACGCAAACATAAAAATAGAGCAGTTCACAAGTATTCATATTAACAAGATGAATAACACAATTTCGTACTGCCAGGTCACCTGCTATACCAATATATACCAATATACCAGGATAAAGGTCTTTATGGACTAGATGAAGTATGTTTAAACAACATACACTGAAAGTTAGATTCTTTAGTGCAATTTATACTTGTGTGTGTGCATCATTAGCATTTCATTGTTGTCTTTAGGGACGAGGGGAGAGAGCCTATGATATCTACTCACGTCTGCTAAGGGAAAGGATTATCTGCGTCATGGGCCCTGTAAGTATGTTTTGCGCTACACCATGTTGGAGTAAACACCCGAGATTGAATAACTGCAGATTGATATACATGTGAGATTGATATACCTGTGATACAAACAACTTTTTTTGCTTGCCATAAAGAGCTAATGGTGTGTTCTGACAGCATCAGCTTGCTAGACATATTTGTTTTCTTTGTACTGAATACATTAGTGTTGGCACATGCTTTTACTGTCAAATGTTTAGCATTTCACTTTCCAACATACATTTGAGTAAAATACACTTTTACTTTACTACCACTGTCTACCTCAACTGTCTTTAATATTTTCATTTACGTTTGCTCTGACTCATATTATGTATATGGATTTAGCATGTTAAGCACTTTTTAATTCCTATCACTGTCCTTACGGAGCACATGGTGGATATAATAATTGTATCAACCCAAAAACGTCCTAAACCACACCAATTCTAGATGTGGATCTGAAGTGGCCGCATTCTTTCAAATGTATTTTAGTTAGTCGTTCCATCTTTCTTATGTGTTGTCTTCTTCTCTTAGATTGATGATTCAGTAGCAAGTCTGGTCATTGCCCAGTTGCTGTTTCTGCAGTCTGAGAGCAACAACAAGACCATCCACATGTATATCAACAGTCCAGGTAAAACAGGCTGATAGAACATCACATGTATATCAACAGTCTGTGTAGATCTGTGTAGTGCTTTTTTTTAGCAGATGTGTAATTAGTATTGTTTAGCATCAGTCGTAGTACTACTTGAACCGATTTGCTGAGCTGGTACTGTGACGTCCATATTATTGATAGTAAAGTATATATTTAGAATAGGGCAATACAAATCAATGAATTCTTACTACTTGTCCCAGGTGGCGTGGTGACGGCAGGCTTGGCCATCTATGACACCATGCAGTACATTCTCAACCCCATCTCCACGTGGTGTGTGGGCCAGGCCGCCAGCATGGGCAGCTTGCTGCTGGCGGCGGGCACTACTGGGATGAGGCACTCGCTGCCCAACGCGCGGATCATGGTGCATCAGCCCTCAGGCGGGGCCAGGGTAAGGCAGCGCTAGGACACGGGGTATATGGAAGACAATGCCTGCTACTTGGTCTAATGATGTGGCCACCGCAAAGAGAGGGAAGAAGGAGATTTCTAATAAACTAATTTGGTTTGTGAAAAACAGCAGATGTAGTACATGGGGACTCGAGGTTGTCCCTGAGACAAGAATTCAAACACGGATATAGTATCATTGCAATTTTAAAGTGAATGTTGATTTCTATAATAATGACAAATGCAACAAAACAAATCCAACTACAGCAGTGGTACAGTAGATTGTAATTTAGACTACAAAGAATGACTTTCAAAACTTGTGATTAATTCATACAATGATGTCAAAGAACCAATTCAGTATTGGGGTAACCAGAGAATGGCAAATCTAAAATGGATAAATTGTTAGATATTATTCTTATAATTATATAATATAATTATTCTTTATTTGAGTGCTGATGCAGGAATCGGCACTTGATGAGCAGCGATGATAGTGGTGCTTTATTTGTTATTTTCTACTTAAACTGAATGCCAGCAGCGTTCCCTGTGTTGGTTTGGTGGTTCGGACATTGGGACATTTATCTCTGACTAGAACTTGGCAATTTAAACATTTTCTTTAAAAACATTTTAAAGTGTGTGTTTAAACATCGCAAACAACCTGCTATTTAGATTTATGACGTTCCAAAAACCTGCTTTTCAGGGTCAAGCCACAGACATCGCCATCCAGGCCGAGGAAATCATGAAGCTGAAGAGGCAGATCAACCGCATCTATGCCAAACACACCGGGCAACTGCTGGAAACCATCGGTAGGTTGATGTGTGTGTGTGTGTGTGTGTGTGTGTGTGTGTGTGTGTGCGTGCGACACACAATAACCATGCAGATGTCAGTGGTGTGAAGTAACCTTTAGAGCGCCGTGGTAACCGTCCGTCCCTGCTCTGCTCCAGCGGGCGTGATGGAGAGGGACCGCTACATGAGCCCCATCGAGGCCCAGGACTTTGGCATCATAGACCGGGTCCTGGTGCACCCGCCCCACCCCGGCCAGGACGAGCCCCGGCTGGTGAAGAAGGAGCCGGGAGCCGCCCCGCCCGCCCCCCCGCCCAGCCAGGAGCCCTCCGTCACGGAGCAAGCCCCCCCCGGGGCGAACCTCGCCTCCTCCCACAAACCCGAGCCTTGAGAAGGCCGGAAGGGTCCAGAGTTTCTACCCCCTTGTTGTAGCAGCAATGCTATGGACTCCTAAACGGCCTTTGTCCTCATCCTGGCCAGATACCACCGGGACAAAAGCAGTGCGTTGCCGTGTGGTTTTATATGGTCCCATATGGTCCCATATGGTCCCGTGAATGTTCAGTTTCTCTTTAAGTGCCCCCATCCCCCCCCCCAACCAAGAGGGCGTGGTCGTCTGCGTGAGGGTAGACCTGGCTAACATGTTTATTACGATGCCATGTTCTGTGTGTCTGGATGGAGGGAGGAGGCTGTGTTATGGTTTTATCCTCACTGTTTGGAATGTACTGAATCCTGGAAATATATAGACGTACCAAACAATGTGTTAAATGACTACATATACAATGAAACAAATCACTATGTAGGAAATATTGTTCAGAACGTGTGTGTGTGTATTTAAACAGAAAAAAATAAATAATCAAATGCCACACCACATAAGATAGTACATTAAGTCTGTCAGGTTAGCAGTACACTATTCAGTACATGTTGCCGTATTCCTTTGGGTCCACAATGTGATTTTGAGATAATTTAATAAAACAACTATTCTTTCCTATTTAATATACGGCAGGACTCTGCTCTATGGTTGTACTATCACTGTAAGAGGGAACACGCACATATCTAATATATTTTAGATGATGTATTATATATTATATACAGAACTTTCTTTTTTATAAAAGCCACTAGCTATTAAAGGATTATAGCACCCCTTGCTGTTTTATGGTAGAAAATAAAAAGCAATACCCGTCATCCTATAGAGCCAAATCAAAATCACTTCTTTATTTGTCTAGGCTACATAGCAGATGAGTTTGACACAACATTAATGAAACCGTCTGAATAGTAACAGTACATCAAGAAACAGGTTTTTTTTGTATCGCACAAAGTATGGTGAAAATGAATCGGATAAATACTTTTTTTGTGCACAATTCTACTTGTGATTTGCCCCCAAAAACGACACTACCACCATCATCAAACCCCGAATCAAACCAAGGGGTTAGACTACATCTACTTCATTCCATCAATGCGCTACAGAAACTAAGATATGAACTGATTGAGGTACACATCGATAACCAAAATACTGGGCTACTTTAAGACACATGCCGACTGATCCAGGAGCAATTCCATACTCCTTTAATATATATATTTTTTCATGGATCTGACTAGATTTAGTAAGTGCCTGGATATCTGGCCATAAGAAATATATAATATAGAAGCTACTCTATAAATAAAGATACATCTTCGTGTTTATATCTTTATGAACTTTTAACACAAAGAGGTTTGTGATCACTAGTGCACCCATTGATAGAACACACTAAGGACATTTAAAAATAAAAGTTATTAGTAATCTGCAATACTATTATATGCCCAACCCAAATATAACACACCTTTCCATGGGGGTTTCCATTCTGGAAGTGAATTTAAATGTCCATATTGTTAGGGTAGCATCATTGGTTTTCACTTTTTTAAAGCGCTTATCGCTGGTAAAGCGCCAGTATTGTGGTTAGTGAGTTAGAAGAAGAATGAAAGGCACATGTAAAGGCTTGTGTTATCTGGGCATCAGAAGAACTGCCATTGACCATTTGACTAAAGACAGGAATTGAATGGTATTTTAATATGAAACACGTTGTGCTATTTGTATTAATGTGGCATGTTAAGATATTGTTAAACATGTCTATAATCAAATTAGTACAACTAAACATATTACCCAAGTTATTTAAATTTTTTACAATATTCTATTGTTAAAAAAAATCTAAAACAAAGTTTCATAACAATGCAGAGAGCAGCTTTTACCAACACCTGGGTATTCAATACATAATCAATTACCATGCAGGCACTAAATTAATCCATGGTAAATATTTCCCTGGTTCTTTACAAAATTCACAATATATGAAACGGAAAAACAACAACATTAAGAATCCATGGCAACGGATGATTGGCGGTGTTATTTCAGCGATTCAAAAAAACAAGATTGAGGTTAGACTGGCTTCCTGCACACATTAAAAGTACAAAGAGGCAAAAATAGAAGTGTCCTACTCTTTAAACTAGAATGCCCCTTTAAGGCCCTTCTGGCTGTAGGACAAACACAAGGAAAACACTGTCCAAGGGAACACGGCTATGGGCGGTGAACACTACCACTAAACACCCTCTCATCAGCATCTATCCATCATGGGCAGAGTGGATCCCTGTGACCCCACCTCCACACGGACTGGGACTCTGCTGGGCTCTGAGCCGTTAAGGTATTGTCTTTAGCTTGTCCATGTCCAGGGTGGGTGTGTGGATCATAGCTGTGTAGTGGGTGGACTGACGTCACCATGACGATGACGATGTTGATGATGATGATGATGATGAGGTCAACATTATCAGCCACTTGATCACAATGGACACAGGATGTTCACATGAAACATTTTCACACAACACGTTTTGTTTCTGGTCTGCTGCCCATCTTCCACTCCGCGGTCGGTCGATGGTGAACTTGTGAGTTTCGACAGCTTGTGGAACAGCACTGTGTTGTAGTCATGCTAGTCAAGGATATGTGTGTGTGTGTGTATGTGTGTGTGTGTGTGTGTGTGTGTGTGTGTGTGTGTGTGTGTGTGTGTGTGTGTGTGTGTGTGCGTGCGTGCGTGCGTGAACACTATTTTTGATGGATCTGCTCTTGGGGACAATGGGCGTCTTTGTGCTTCTCCTCCTCCCTGCCTCTGGGCCGGCCGGCTGGACGTCAGTAGAGTACCACATGGGGGTTGAAGGGAGCCTCTACTTGCTCTCTGCTGCCAGGAGGTCGTTGAAGATGTTGAGGAACATGTGGACGTGGTGCTCCTTGAAGATCAGCGCTGGTCTGAAGCGGATGGTGCGGTCGCCACAGCCTCCCAGGATCACGCCTTGAAGGGGAAACAGTCATTAAGGTATGCGGTCATGCAACCAGCAGATGGGGTTCTGTTATCTTTGACTAGTTGAGTATTATTATCAGTTTTCAGTCGCAGTTTGGTTAGGTTTAACTTTAGACAACACAACTACTTGGTTCGATTAAGGTAGCTGACTTGTGTTCCCCTTAGAAAGAGGATTTGTCGTTGTGTTTTCTGATTGGTAATAATAATAATAATAATAAAGAAAATCATATGAAATACCCTTGTTTCTGGCCTGGAGGATGAGGCTGTCGCGGACAGAGCTCTTACAGACGTCGATGGCACAGAAGGTGCCTTGTCCCCGAGCTCGGCTCAGGATTGAGGGGTACTTGGCCTGGAGGAGCACACAGAGAGACCGCCGGGTCAGTTAGTCAACCATCACCACCCTCACCCTCATCGTGCTCCTAACCCTAACCCTCCTAACCACTTTTTACAAGCTTCTGCAGGAGCTGCCAACCCCGGCGGTAACGCAGAAGAACTCAACAAAATGGCTTAGTACAGAATGTAAAATACGTAGTTTAGTCATCTAGTTGCATCAATACTACCACAACATGCAACTATGTACACTGATATAATCAACAATATATCCAATGACGGTGGAAATGCATTCATTGATATATACTACTGTTTTCCCTCCTCCCCTCCGGGAGGCGCTACAGGAACCTCTGTTCCCAGTCAAGCAGGCTCAGGAACAGCTTCTTCCCCTCAGCTGTCATCTCTCTGAAATCTGTACCGTATATATATATATATATCTACAGATGTTGATATAACTGCATACCCCTGCTCACTACCTGTTGATACTTATACTAACATGTATATATATATATATATATATATATATATATATATATATATATATATATATTCAAGACTTCAAGACTCTGGTGCTGACCTTTAGGGCAGTCAATAGAACTGCCCCAGCCTACCTCCAGGCGTTGGTCAAACCCTACATCCCAGCCAGAGCGCTCCGCTCAACTTCTGCCAGGCGACTTGTTCGACCTTCACTGATGACAACCAAACATCGCTCGTCCAAGACCCAGCTCTTCACGGCTCTGGCTCCACAGTGGTGGAATGAACTCCCGTCTCATGTCAGGACGGCAGAGTCCCTCGCCAGCTTCCGCAAGAGACTCAAGACCCACCTGTTCAGAGTCCACCTGGACTCTCCTTGAACCCTCCTTCTCCTTTGTGAAACCCCTAAAACTTGCTTAAGTCCTGACATTAATAGCTCTTAGCATGTTGTATATGTTAGCAAGTGTATATCCTTAATGTTGATAACACGCTCTTATCACAGCTACTTAAGCAGGTGACCTAGCAGTACGAAATTGTGTTATTCATCTTGTTAATATGAATACTTGTGAACTGCTCTATTTTTATGTTTGCGTACCTCAGTGTTATGCTATTGTCTGCTTCAACTAATGTACACCTTGTAAGTCGCTTTGGATAAAAGCGTCTGCCAAATGCCCTAAATGGAAATGTAAAATATATCTGCACATATGTCATACCTACTCTATGTAGTTATTTTATATATACAGTACATTTTATATATGTTTTTATACCTTTATGCCATGTTTCTTACGTCCCATTTAACCACTGTACATTATATATTACCATTTGCTGTGACATTTGCCCTCTGGTTAGACGCCAACTTGTTTTCGCTGTGCTGTGGCTGTGCAATCACATTCAATTTGAATCTAATCTAACATGAGATTCCCTCTCCCTTTAAATGATCCGTCTCAGAAGGTCCCAGCGTGAGTCTCCCTGGTACCTGGAGCTCGTTCAGGCCGCTGAGCAGAGCCTTCCCCGTGCGGGTCACCTCGCCCAGCAGCTTCTCCTGGCGGATCACGTTGAGGACCTCCGCCAGCATCAGGGTCTTGGAGGGGTCACCCATCCAGGTGTTGAAGATACGGTACGGCTGCACACAAGACAACACCGCATAACGCATGCATCCAGGCACAGAACGCGTGTGCGTGTGTTGGTGTGTGCGTGTGCGTGTGTGTGTGTGTTTTAAGCCATGGCATTCGGAGTTCTATATCATAACTGGGAAGTACCTAATTGCCATTTTCTTGTGAAAAATGTGATTGTTCTTGGCTGAATTGAGAGAGAGACAGAGAGCGGCAGACGGACACAGACCGTCTGTCTGGAGACACAGACGGTCTGTCTGGAGACACAGACGGCCTGTCTGGAGACCCACCTTGTCCGTCTCCAGCTCGTCCCGGTAGTAGAAGCCTCCTGTCAGCATCTTCTTGCTGAAGGAGACCACGTCGGCGGGGTCCTCCAGGCCCCAGTGCTCGTGGGCCCAGAACCTCCCGGTGGCTCCGCACCCCGTCTGGACCTCATCCACGTGGAAGGCGCAGCCGTGCTGGGAACAACAAACCCATCCACGTGTCAACACCACCATACAATCCATACAATCAATAATCAATCGATAATCATTCTACTAGGAAAGAGAAACGATCGCTCATTTAATGAATCAATGAAAAAGAAAAAAAATTAACCGATGGTCCGATTGAACTTAAGTTAAGCTCAAATGAAAGGTGTGGACCTATCATGGATGTCTGCTTCTCACGTTCCAAATTCTGCCACCAGGTGGAGCTTTATAACCAATAATACACTGTTTTGGTCATATCTCTCAAGTTGATGACATGGATGTGATTGCAGTTTACGGCTCACCTTCAACGTCAATTTGCAAGGGATTTGAAGGGATTGATTCTAACATTCCAAATTTAAATGAGCACAAAGCTATTCCATATGACCAAAGTTTATACATGGGTGAGGTCTTTATCTGAATACAATAATTAGAAATATCAATATTCTTTTTTAATTGCTTTGCTGGATAATTTTCCAGGTCATAACAGAATAGCTTTCCTTAACTACACACATAACGTTTTCGAAGGGTTTTGCCTCAAGTTCAACAAGGCTACAAGGATATTATTTATAGGATAAGCATGACTTGGCTTGGGAACCGGAGGGTCGCCGGTTCAAGTCCCTGAAATGGACCAAGTACGGAGTGAGAACTTGGAACTTGGAAAGAAGGTGCCAGTTCGTCTTCTGGGCACTGCCGAGGTTGAGCAAGGCACCTGACCCCTCCCCTGCTGCCCTGTCTATACAATAGCTGCCCACTGCTCCTCATACTAGGATGGGTTACATGCAGAGACACTCATTTCACTGTGTGTGTGCTTCGCTGTGTATGTGATGTATGTGTGTGACCAATAAAGAGGATTCCAAATCCTCCAGGTTTATGTTGCCGCGGTGACGGCCCTCACCTTGCGTGAGATGTTGCGGAGGTTTTTGAAGAAGTCGGCGGATGCGTGGTTGTCTCCTCCCTCCGCCTGGATGGGCTCTATCACAATACCTGCTACCGGGCGACCCTTCTGTCTCCACTTGATGATCAGGTCCTCCACCTGGTGGACACACACGCACCCACACACACCCACACCCACACACACACCCACACCCACACCCACACACACACACACACACCCACACCCACACACACACACACACACACACACACACACACCACACCACACACACACACACACACACACCACACACACGCGTTTGTGGAAATGTTCTGCAATGACTCATGTGACAAATAATTGTTTTAAATATAAACACCAAACCATGTTGAGCACATGCAGTCAAATCATTATTGGTTGTCAATATAACACTGTTTAATATATACACACACACACACACACACACACACACACACACACACCTCCTCGAGGCAGCGGGCCTCCTCCTGTGCGTTCTCCCTTTGGTTCTCCTCCAGTGGGTACTGGAGGCGGGGGAACGGGGCCATGGGCCAATCAAACGAGGGCACGTCCAGCTTGTGGATGGCTTTGGAGTGAGTTGTTGCCAGGCAACCTGGGAGACGCGGAAGCATGACAGTAATCAGGAAGTCATTTGGTTCACTTGACCCTGGCTGACCTCTCTCCTACTGCAGATGAAAAGGTCACATGTTCAGTATGGATTAGTATTGCTCTGAAACACATTTTCACAAAGTGTGGGGCTGCTAACCAAAAGAGGAAAATCCTCAAAAACACAAAGTCTGTGTGTGTGTGTGTGTGTGTGTGTGTGTGTGTGTGTGTGTGTGTGTGTGTGTGTGTGTGTGTGTGTGTGTGTGTGTGTCTAAATCTAAATCTAGAGGATTGAATCCTCTTTATTGGTCACATACATTTGTTATGTTATGTTCACTATGTTAACACACAGTGAAATGAGTTTCTCTGCATTTAACCCATCCTAGTATGAGGAGCAGTGGGCAGCTATTGTATATACAGGGGAGCAGGGTAGGGGTCTGGTGCCTTGCTCAAGGGCACCTCGGTAGTCAACAGGTGTTTCGGGGGCTTGAACCGGCGACCTTCTGGTTCATGGCCATGTGTGTGTGTGGTGTGTGGTATGGTGGGTTGTGTGGTGTGTGTGTTTGTGTGGCATGGTGGGTTGTGTGTGTGTGTGTGTTTGTGTGGCACGGTGGGTTGTGTGTGTGTGTGTGTGTGTGTGTGTGGCATGGTGGGTTGTGTGTGTGTGTGTGTGTGTGTGTGTGGCATGGTGGGTTGTGTGTGTGTGTGTGTGTGTGTGTGTGTGTGTGTGTGTGTGTGTGTGGTATGGTGGGTTGTGTGGTGTGTGTGTGTGTGTGTGTGTGTGTGTGTGTGTGTGTGTGTGTGTGTGTGTGTGTGTGTGTGTGTGTGTGTGTGTGTGTGTGTGTGTGTGTTCACCTACCCAAGGTTCTTCCATGGAAAGCCCCCGCAAAAGACAGAATGCTCAGCTCTGGACAGCCTGGGCTCTAAAGGTAAAGAATGTGTTCATAATATATCAAATATTATTATTATTAAATAAACCTACGCTTCAACAGACGGCACATAGACAACAACTTATTATACAGACTTCAACGTCTGTATAATACAGAATACATTCCTACTTTATGAACATGTACAATACATTCAAGATTCAAGATGTTTAATTTGCCTTTTGCAACAAGTACAATGGAATGCTTACTCCCCATTCCCTCACACAGTATGAATTTACTACAACAATACTGTACTAAACTATACAATACTATAATAAATAATAGTATACTTTAAACAACACTATATACTACCAATACTATGTACGATACTATATACCATAAACAACACTATTCTATAACAATAATGTATACATGTATACATACATACTTGTAAACAAGTATGTATGATAGTGTAATGTTAGTGACAATGTAATGATAGTAGTATCACTCCTAGCAGTTCAGTAGGCACACGGTTACAGTACTTAACTACATAGCCATGTATATTTTATATTTCTATATGCATATTTTATTCATCATTTTATTTTGGATTGCCTTGACATACTTTTGGGGTTTTATATTTCTTCCTTAAATGTTTTTTTTTTCTCTCTCTCTCTCTCTCTCTCTCTCTCTCTCTCTCTCTCTCTCTCTCTCTCTCTCTCTCTCTCTCTCTCTCTCTCTCTCTCTCTCTCTCTCTCTCTCTCTCTCTCTCTCTCTCTCTCTCTCTCTCTCTCTCTCTCTCTCTCTCTCTCTCTCTCTCTCTCTCTCTCTCTCTCTCTCTCTCTCTCTCTCTCTCTCTCTCTCTCTCTCTCCGAGTCTCACCTGGTTGATCATACAGGAGTTGAGGTCCTCGTCAGAGGGGGTGCTGTGTCCACGCTCCTTGTTCTGCACACAGACAGACAGACAGACAGACAGACAGACAACACACAGACAGACAACACACAGACAGACAGCACACAGACAGACAGCACAGACAGACAACACACAGACAGACAGCACACAGACAGACAGCACAGACAGACAACACACACAGACAGACACAACAGACAGACAGCACAGACAGACAGGGCCCTCGTTTACCAACAGTCTGGAGACAACCTTCTCAATCCTATGGTACCTATAACTAAATAAATAACATCCAAACACTGACACTTGCTATTATATGTACCCAACCATCCACTTCAGTACTGTACTGCATCAATACTACTATATACTCAAATATTTAGCAATTACAATCATTGCTGTTTTGTGTGAAAGAGTTCACCTTCAAGATTGAAACACAGTTGTGATGCACGTTGTAATGACAATGAAGGTCTTATTCTGATTCAATGTTGTGAATGTGTTATGAAAACCACTGGAACTTTCCAAGCTGCCACCCTGTACCAAACAGAACACAGCTTTATAGGTCACTTCCATGTACTCACCCTGTAACTATAATTAAGGGAGGTTTTTGTAGGGTTTGGGGGGTGCCCATTGAGACTGTAACTGTGATTAAGGGCTAAGAATTACAATGTTCTTCCATGTACTCACCCTGTACCAGATGAACATAGCTTTATAGGCGTTCTCATTGGAGCAGGAGCCGCAGGCCATGTTTTGAACCCGATTCAGTCCCCTGGGAGCCACCTGGTGGTGGATAGGAGACATGAAGAAGTGACAGTTAGACCTTTCACCTGTAGTAACCTGTACTTCTGAACCTGTACAATGTACCTGTAAATAGCTTCATTGTGTCACAATTGATATGTCATGCAAATATATACACACTGCTGTGGTCTACTGGCCATTGAACTTCTACTCAAAGCATGTCTAGAGTGAAACTTTTGTTAAACAATGTGTGTCTGTGTGTGTCTTTGCCAACTTATTGTACTTCTACCTGAGCACTGGCTCAGTTCACGGAGGCTTGTTAGGAATGAAAAGCACTTTTGACTTCTGGTGACGAGTTGTTCTCTTACCTTCCTTTGTTGAAACACACTATTGTAAGTCGCTTTGGATAAAAGCGTCTGCTAAATGACTGTAATGTTATGTAATGTAATGTAATGTAATGTGTGTTTGCTTCACTAACCGTAAGCAGACCTTCAGTGAGTTTCTCCACAAAACTTTCAGGCGGGAGGATCCCCAGTGCCGGTCGGTTCACAAATGTACTCTAAGAGGGAGGGATAGAGGGATGAATGGACAGGCTGGGACGGACACTGCTGCACACAACATGCTGGTCACATACTGGTCACATGCTGGTCACATACTGGTCCCATGCTGGTCACATGCTGGTCACATACTGGTCACATGCTGGTCACATACTGGTCACATGCTGGTCACATACTGGTCACAAACTGGTCACATACTGGTCACATGCTGGTCACATACTGGTCACATGCTGGTCACATACTGGTCACATGCTGGTCACATACTGGTCACATACTGGTCACATGCTGGTCACATACTGGTCACATGCTGGTCACATACTGGTCACATACTGGTCACATGCTGGTCACATGCTGGTCACAATGGTCACATGCTGGTCACATACTGGTCACATGCTGGTCACATGCTGGTCACAAACTGGTCACATACTGGTCACATACTGGTCACATACTGGTCACAAACTGGTCACATACTGGTCACAAACTGGTCACATACTGGTCACATACTGGTCACATGCTGGTCACAAACTGGCCACATACTGGTCACATACTGGTCACATACTGTAACATACTGGTGACATACTGGTCACAAACTGGTGACATACTGGTCACATACTGGTGACATACTGGTGACATACTGGTCACATACTGGTCACAAACTGGTGACATACTGGTCACATACTGGTCACAAACTGGTCACATACTGGTCACATACTGGTCACAAAACTGGTCACATACTGGTCACATACTGGTCACAAACTGGTCACATACTGGTCACAAACTGGTCACATACTGGTCACATACTGGTCACATACTGGTCACATACTGGTCCCGCTCTCATTGGGTTATGAAGGACTTACGGCGTTGTTTGGATCAGCTACGACCTTCAGGAGGGCAGGGTGGTTGTAGCCTGGGAGATTGACGGATAGAAAGACAAGTCATGGATATAAATAATATGTATAATATCATTCTACACTGTACTTAATACTGATATTAATGAACTGTATCTACTAGAGGTTAGGGACCGCTATAGAGTATAATGATCCTAAGCCCATCCGTACCTAACACCAAGCAGAAGCTAGCTGTTATATGATCAGGAATGGATCCTATACAGCTAGCTGCTGGGTGCCCCCTGGCTCCTGCTAGTGTCGAGGTGTCCTTGAGCAAGACACAGCTATATAAATGCAGTCCATCCATTGATCGGGGCGGCAGGATAGCTCAGTCTGTTGGGACTTCTTGGCTTGGGAACCGGAAGGTCACTGGTTCAAGTCCCCGTAACACCTGGGCACTGCCGAGGTGCCCTTGAGCAAGGCACCAGACCCCTACACTGCTCCCCTGTATATACAATAGCTGCCCACTGCTCCTAATACTAGGACGGGTTAAATGAAGAGAAACACATTTCACTGTGTGTACATGAGACCAATAAAGAGGATTCAAGTCCATCAGATTTTGATTAAGATTTTGATTGAGACAGATTGTAATCCTTCAGCATTTATGTAAACTCTGTACTTTCATTTAACACAACACCAGCAGGGGGAGCTAGCCCCTAATGTGTCCTAAATCAAATCATTCTTCATGAAACAGGATTTGATTTTTATACCCAAATGTTCTGTTGCTGAATCCATCATCATCATCATCCTCATCCTCATCCTCATCCTCATCCTCATCATCATCATCTTGCACAAACATTGTAAGGCAGGTCAGTCATTATATATTATATATGTAATAGTGTAGGGTTGCAAAGATAGACCATGATTTCATCAAAAGAGACAGCTTTTGAATTATACTAAATTTGACGCTACAATGTTTGTGTTTGTGTGCGAAAGAAAAAGGGATTTAGCATGGCTAGAATAGCTAATGTCTAGGACGTTAGCTTACATGCACCCCTCTGTATACATGTTAATTAGAATAATTAGAATAATAGCACTAAAGTATAGAACTTGTCAGCTGATAAAACCTATTTGAGGTAATGGGAGCATAAGGAGTAGATGGTTTAAAACAACAATCAACTTCTCACTGAAACACCTTTCAGTGTCAATGAAGATCAACCTCGTCAAACCAATGATATATTTCCATGTCACTTGTGTGCTTCTCTGTACGCCTCAGTGGTAACACTAGATTTACATAATATAATGCATCTGCTTGTTCCACAATCCCCTCACGCATGTGAAAAGGTTCATCACCTTTCTGATGTCCACTGCTCTGACGCTGTTCGAGGCTGGGGACACCACAGAGGCCAGCCGGGGGGGTGGCCTCATATTAGAGAGATATTAAATCTGCAGGGTAACCTAATCTCAGACCATGCGAGTGAATAGTGTGCCAGCGCTCCTCTCAGAGCGAGGCCGCGTGTCAGCGAGTGACAGAGTGACTCCCCTCACATGACTCATCTGGGTCTGCTGTCAGTCTCTTTTACGAGGGGAATAACGAACCTCCCCTGGAAGGAGCTTCCGCAATAATTGCTTATTCCCTATTTACCGTAGAGTCAATACTGTCCCCAACTGTCAAAACAACCCACATGTCCAGTAGACTGCTAGTGTAACGGACGCCAGCAGGTGGTGCTGTGCACTGAATAAACCTCACTCTCTGAGGCCTAAAAGACGTGGGGTTTAAGCTTCTCACATTAGAGCGTCGTCTCTCAGGTCGTGAGTTCGAGACCCGTGCGGGACACTCACTGTTACATTAACCGTTAGTGGTGTTCATTCTATAGCCACAACAAAGTGTTTTTTTGGCTTAACTGTAGGCAGGGCCTCGGATAGCGTGAGACAAAGACACAAACACATCAGTTCCAATAACCAACACCAATATGATATGATGGTATTGGTATTGGTTAAAGTGACGTAACCCTACAGGCTGGGGACTCACCGATAGGGATGGAGGCGATCTGAGTGTAGACGTCCAGCATGCGGTTCCCATCCACGTCCACCAGGTAGTTCCCCCGGCTCTCCTCGTAGTTGCAGAAGAAATTGACGGCTGACGAATTCTGAGAACCACATATTGCCATATTTACATTTAAATATTTTTTTCATTTCAACGCCTCTTCTTCAGATCTGGAAATTAAGAGAAATCATTTCAAATTTCAAATTTCTCTTGAGTACAATCTCTTCCCATCACACATTCCCATAATCTGCAGCATTAGCCTGCAGTGTTCAATCAAAAGGATTCACTGGTTGAGCGTAATGAAACCCCTAGATGTCTCCATCCATCAGGCTGTTCTGTTCAGTCCAGTAGGTCCACATGCATTAGCCCACTGAAAGGTTCACTTGAGCCCCTTAGGGCCATCAAAGCTAGACTGTTACATAACGGATCAACTGCAATGTCTCCAACACATGAAATAACTGGAGCACGTAGAGCATCGGCTGAGTTGGGGGGCTCTCTCTCTCTCTCTCTCTCTCTCTCTCTCTCTCTCTCTCTCTCTCTCTCTCTCTCTCTCTCTCAACACACACACACACACACACACACACACACACATATATATATATATATATATATATATATATAATCTCTCTATATCATTTGTCTTGTCTTGTTGCTTGTAACCCTTACCTGAATATGTCCCAGTTGTTTGATCAGCTCCTGAAAAGGGAAGAAGAGGGGAGACGGGTCAGTGTGTACTGTATGCCCAATGTACATTTGTCACAGGGTTAGGGTAATGTGTAACCTGGGTAAGGGTTATGTGTAACCTGGGTAAGGGTTATGTGTAACCTGGGTAAGGGTTATGTGTAACCTGGGTTAGGGTAATGTGTTACCTGGGTTAGGGTCAGGGTCATGCGTTGCCTGGGTTAGGGTTATGTGTTACCTGGGTCAGGGTTAGGTGTTACCTGGGTTAGGGTCAGGGTTATGTGTAACCTGGGTCAGGGTTATGTGTAACCTGGGTTAGGGTGGGGGTTATGTGTTACCTGGGTTAGGGTTATGTGTTACCTGGGTTAGGGTTATGTGTTACCTGGGTTAGGGTCAGGGTTATGTGTTACCTGTGACCGGGGCCCGGGGACCTGTGTCTTCATGACGGGTCCGTCGTAGTCATTGTCCGACTGGATGTTGACTGCTGCTTTGCTCACATACCTGCAGCCTGCAGGTGGGAACAGCTCAGCGCTCACACACAAGCAGAACCAACTCTTTGTGACCACAAACTCTTCTTACATTGATGTGCATCTGCTTCCCCACAAATCACTGGAACCCTCTCCAATCATGATGTCATATCATGATTCATGATGTCATGAATGGTTAGCCCGTTCATAAAGAGGGGCCATCTACTCTTCATTATCAATAAAAAGATGTACACACACACACACACACAGACACAGACAGACACACACACACACACACACACACACACACACACACACACACACACACACACACACACACTGACAGACACGCACACACACACACACACACACACACTCACACACAGACACACAGACACACACAAACACACTGAAAGTAGACTACTACATCTGGTCTCCGATGTAATCACAGACTGCTCAGTTAACAGTCAAGGCCAGGAAGATATTTATGGCTCCAAGGTAACAAGGGAGGGAGAGACCACATTTATATCTATCTCCTAAGGTAGCTTCACCAGAAATGCCTCAGATCCATCAACACACCCAGTTACACATTAGTGAGCACAATGGAATATGACAAATGTCTGGTTAGGTAGCTGTCAATCAACAGACCCTTTAAATGGGTCAACTCAGCCCCTCAAAGACTGTCAAACTGTCTCAATGCAATGTCAGGCAAAGTGTCAAAAATGAGTTGTGCGGAATGTGACTAATGTCTAGTTAGGTAGCTGTCAATCAACATTCCACCAAGCAGGGTTAGCCAGGCAGACCACCTTCCAACATATGTCATATATGACTGGAATGAGATATCGATAAAAACATATTGACCAAAACAAAAAATATTGTCATATTCTTGACATTGTTAGCATAGGTAAATATGTTAGCATAGCTTACTATGTCAATAATATGCAATGTTTAGATTTTGGTTTAAATTGAATGAATTTTTTTTTTATTTGCACATATGAGTCAAAACAGTAGCTTGTTGGAAGGCCGTCTGCCTGGCTAACCCTGCTTGGTGGAATGTTGATTGACAGCTACCTAACTAGACATTAGTCACATTCCGCACAACTCATTTTTGACACTTTGCCTGACATTGCATTAAACAAATAGTTGTATTATTTTTTTTTCTGGTGAACTCACGTAACAATACCACCAATAGCCACTAAGTAGCAGTGTAACAAGGATTTCACCTCAGCTACATATTCTAGTATTAGTGGACAGCTACATCCAGGAGTTTGTTGTAAGTCATAATTTTAGTCTGCAATGACTGAACCATCCACCGTGGTCATCTACATATTGTCATCTATCGGTTTGCCAGAATGCAGGGGTAGCGGAATAAGGGTTAGCTACTTCGCAGCCTGCTAGCCACATTTTCCGCTCATACAAGCTCCACGAAAATCCTCGGTTGTACCATTAACCCCCCTTTGTGGATACTTGGTCCGGGTGGTCCTAATTCTCTAGTGGACAATTTATCCTGATTAATAAAAAAATCCCTGAATGGTATTTCTTTTAATGATTATATCGAGTTGCTCTGAGTTGAGGTAATGTTCATTTTAGCCATGTAGGAGCCATTCTTGAGTTATTTAATCTTTGAGTTTGTATCATGCAATTATTTGAACTATGAAAATGCTTTATGGATTACGAAATATGAAAATGAAAACTGATAACTTGATTGACAAGTCATGATATTATTTACACTGATTATGGTTATTGTAACTATTCTTATGATTTGAAACTATGTGTACTTTCCCTTTAAGAGACCTCCCTGAGCTATTCACCTGGATGGTTTACCTTGATAAGGGGTGCGTGGGAGGGGTGGACCGGAAGAGCAAACAGTTTTTCTACCGCACCGCACGCACGCATGGACCGCATGTATTAGATATACGAGTTTTGTTTGTTATGCAGCTTGGAAATAAATGATTGATTCATTGTGACAGCCAAACGGATGGATCAGA
The DNA here is from genome assembly GCA_027704905.1 of Muraenolepis orangiensis. Lineage (NCBI taxonomy): Eukaryota > Metazoa > Chordata > Actinopteri > Gadiformes > Muraenolepididae > Muraenolepis > Muraenolepis orangiensis. Next base: position 2,792,055 of record CM051012.1, on the reverse strand, counting down.
ATCTTTATTATGTGCGCGTAGACTAAAGCTATCCGGAGTGGAAGTGGCAAATAAGAAATACGAAATAGTTTGTAAATTGCCACTATACTAAGTAGAGAAACAATGTTCAAGCGATCTGGTCTCGTTCAATGTTGACATTGAACGAGACCAGATCGCTGGCTGCCCTGATCTATTCCCCACGTTACGTATGACGAAAGCACGTTAGGACACGCCCCCCCGGAACCCATTGAGATAGCATTACACGCCTGCAGTTCGAAAAACAAATGTTTTAACATGAGAGTCTAGAGAGCAATTTTCAACCAGACTAAAATCGCCCCAAAGGGGCGGGACACCATAGAACAACTTGCCGCTGATTGGAAGATGATATTCAGAGGCTAAACAAACGGTACTACAGTCACAACATTTAACTGCTGCTTTAAATGTTCAAAGGAATAGAAGAAACCTGACAGAAACAATCAGCCTGACCCGTGAACCTTGCAGTGTGGTCAATTTTTAACCAATGATGTAACTGCAAGAACTTTGGCCTTTAATGGTTCACTGAGGGGGCTCTATAGCTCTATATCCATAAACCAATAAATAAATAAATAAATATCATTTTTATGAATTGAAGACTATTGGACTGTTGGCCAAAATAACCAAGATGATTTACATTTACATTTACACTTAGGACATTTGGCAGACGCTTTTATCCAAAGCGACTTACAAGGTGTACATGTGTTGAAGCAGACAATAGCATAACGCTGAGGTACGCAAACATAAAAATAGAGCAGTTCACAAGCATTCATATTAACAAGATGAATAACACAATTTGGTACTGCCAGGTCACCTGCTTAAGTAGCTGTGATAAGAGCGTGTTATCAACATTAAGGATATACACTTGCTAGAATATACAACATGCTAAGAGCTATTAATGAGATTTCTGAACCATATTTATTCAATCATTAATCATTCAATCATTACAATTTATTTAATAAAGAATAAATTAAAAATACAAGAAATTTAAAAAAAGCAAATAAAATAATTTAATTATAAATTATATAATTATATAATTTAATTATTATTAAATTATAATTAAAAAGTAGAAGATAAGGTAATTTAACTACATTTAATAGGATAATTAAATGTAGTGCACGCATACATTTTAATTCAAAGCTGACAAACTAACTTAAAGAACCTTTAAAGAACAAAGTGTTGGACCTCCCATGTTACGCTTAGTTTGGTTTATGGAAAAAACTAATCCAGCAGAATGACAGATCTTATTTATGGCGATATTGCACGATCTCTTTAGAAAAAGGATTTTTTTTAATTCCTTGTCTCCCGAGATATCTATATATCTATATTAAAACAATTATAATAATAGAATAATAATAATATAATTTTTTTTTAATATATATATAAATATATATTAATTAGTATTTCATAATAAAACAGTACTTCTGGTCATAATATGAATGTTTGACAGCTTTTGGTTTATCAAATCTATTCAGACTCAAAACAAACCCTTGCTGGGTCTACACAGTTTTCCTAAGTCAACATAAAGCATATATAAACGTATATATACATACATTCATATATATATTCAATGTGCAGGTCAGGGAGTGTGGTGTGTGGGGTAGTCACCCGATGCAGGTAAGCGCAGGTTGTGGTGCAGGGAGAGGCCCAGCTGACGGCTGAGGAGGGCGGACGCCATGACTGCTGCTGCGGTCGGGAGGGCGTGCGGCTGGACGTCGGAGACGAGAGGTGGTCCTCGAGTGGCAGGTGAGGGTCCGACTGACCAGAGGAGAGTCCAGGTGGTCCTCACAACACAGCACCGAGTGGCAGGTGAGGGTCCGACTGACCAGAGGAGAGTCCAGGTGGTCCTCACAACACAGCACCGAGTGGCAGGTGAGGGTCCGACTGACCAGAGGAGAGTCCAGGTGGTCCTCACAACACAGCACCGAGTGGAAGGTGAGGGTCCAGCGGACCAGAGGAGAGTAGAGGTGGTTCTCACACCACGGCACAGAGTGGGAGGAGAGAGTCCAGCTGACCTTTAGTCTTCACCCTGTCGTCGGCCCAAGAGACACAAGTTCAAGTTAAGTTTATTGTCCCTTTACAGTTTACACAAGTATAAGCAATGAGTGAAAATCTTATTGGAAATACCCGACGACAGAAAGCAGTTAGGATAAAAAGAAGTAAAAAAGTACAAAACTGTATAACTTAAATATATAAAAATGCAATATATAAAATGCAATATGTCAGAAAAAGAGCAATATATATATATACAAATCAATGTAATAAAGTATACATTGTTATAAGCTATACACCCTTGTGTGTGGAAGCTATCTTAAAGTCTATTTGTACGGCACTTGATACTGAGGTATCGCCTGCCTGACGGTAACAGTGAGTACAGTTCGTGGCTGGGGTGGGCAATGTCTTTATGATGCGTTTGGCCTTGGCCACGCACCGCTGATTGTATATATCCAGGAGGGAGGGGAGCTCACCTCCAGCGATATGCTGGGCCATCCGCACCACCCTTTGAAGCGCTCTGCGCTAGAGTGCGGTGCAGTTCCCGTATCAGGAGGTGATACACCCTGTAAGAACACTCTCAATTGTGCCGGTGTAGAATGTTCTCAGGATGCGGGGGCCCTTGCTGAATTTCCTCAGACGCCTGAAGAAATACAGGCGTTGTTGGGCCCTTTTCACCACGTGTGTGGTGTGCGTGGACCATGTGAGGTCCTCGGAGATGTGCACGCCGAGGAACTTGAAGCTGTTGACCCTCTCTATTGCAACACTGTCGATGGAGATAGGGGCGTGCTCTCCTCTCTGCTTCCTGTAGTCCACGATCAGCTCCTTGGTCTTCTTGACATTGAGGGCGAGGCTGTTCTCCACCACTGCTCCAGTGATCCAACCTCCTCCCTGTAGGCTGTCTCGTCGTCGCCGGCGATCAGGCCCATTACTGTCGTGTTGTCAGCAAACTTGATGATGACGTTGGAGCTGTGCACACAGCATGCAGTCGTGGGTGTAGAGGGAGTAGAGGAGGGCTCAGCACACATCCCTTGGGGGGCTCCCGTGTTGAGGGTCAGTGGCTCTGAGGTGGTGCTGCTCATCCTCACCACCTGGTGGTGGTCCGACAGGAGGTCCAGTATCCAGCTGCATGTGGATGGGGGCACGCCTAGACCTCTAAGCTTGGTGTCGAGCTTGGCAGGAACTATCGCGTTGAACGCTGATCTGTAGTCCACAAACAGCATTCGCACATAACAGTTCTTTCCCTCCAGGTGGGAAAGGGCAGTGTGGAGGGCCAATTGCGTCGTCCGTGGATCTGTTTTGACGATATGCTAATTGCCATGGGTCCAGCGTGGCAGGTAACTCCTAATACTCCTAATGCTCCTAATGCTCCTAATACTAGGATGGGTTACATGCAGAGAAACACATTTCACTGTGTGTACATGAGACCAATAAAGAGGATTCAATTATTTAGATTTAGAGACATATGAAAACACTCTAATCTTAATGGAGTTTTTAAATGTTTTTGTGTGTTTTAGTAAGCCAAACCCGTGTTTTAGTTGCCTATTGTATAGAAATATTGACCAAATGATGTCTTGATAGAGAGGATGGGTTCGCTTGGAAGCTATTTTATGTTAAATGCAGAGAAATTCATTTCACTGTGTGTGTATGTATGTCACCAATAAAGAGGATTCAATCCCCCAGAGTCTAGATTTAGATACATATAGTGTTAAATGAAGTTGTATACAGTATATTTGCTTCATTGGAGCAGAGAATATGTTGTCCTAAGGTATTCCTTCATGCATTTGTATGCACACATACACAAAAGAAGCCACAAGTTTACTGAACCTTATTCAAACACAGGAAGGACATTATCTACGCTTTACTACAGCCTCTTATCACGACCACTGAGCTGTAGGCTGCACCATCTGACAAGCTAGTAGGGGTTTTCCTATTGAGGGAACATGGTCAAGAAATGGCACACACACACACACACACACACACACACACACACACACACACACTGGTGGTGCAAACAGGAAAAAATCCAGACGACGAGAAAAGAAAAATCCCATACTCCCCCCTCCCCCTGCACACACACTGGATAGAACTGGTTCTGGGGCTGGAGTTACACAAGGCGCTCATTGGAGGGAGGGAGGGAGGGAGGGGTGTGTGTGTGTGTGTGTGTGTGTGTGTGTGTGTGTGTGTGTGTGTGTGTGTGTGTGTGTGTGTGTGTGTGTGTGTGAGATATACAGCACATAACAGATAATAGACAAAGTAGCAGAGTAGAAATTGAGAAAGTATTACAATTGCAGCCATTCAGCAGGTTTCCCAATGGAGGTTTTCATTGCCAAACATTGTTTTGCAATATCTAAATCTGAATATGAATCTGGAGGAATTGAATCCTCTTTACACACACAGTGTGTATGTATGTTTCTCTGCATTTAACCCATCCTATTAGAAGCAGCGGGCAGCTTTTGTATATACAGCGTAGGGGCGTAGGGGTCTGGTGCCTTGCTCAAGGGAATCTTGGCAGTGCTAATGTGTTTCGGGAACTTGAACTGGCGACCTTGCGGTTCCCAAGCCCCTACTGACTAAGTTATCCTGCCGCCCACATATTGCAACAGCTTAGTTGTCGAGTGAAAAGCATGAACAACATTGCATTTTATGCACATGCATTTCCGAAGATGTGATATCTAATTTCAAGCCAACCTTTATTCCTCATTATTTCATAGCGTTAAGTGTCCATGTTTGTTACCTGAATAGATAAACACTGTCATCCAACTGATGAGCAGCTAGCGGTGCCAGGGGTCGAAGAAGAGCTGTAATCTATTCAATCTGATCTTTTATTCAACACTTGAACTTTGAAATACATGCTCTATAAAAAGCAGGTGCACTACTGCAACCTCACAGCCAATCAAAGAATGTCATCTTAAAACATGATGACTTTCCACTGCACCTTAGATAACATCCGACCCATTGGACAGGAAATATAACACAGCTCATGACACGAGTTCATATTAAAAAGATGCAACCGGTGACTACAACTACAATTTATTCAAGACTTCATTAAAAGACAATCATAAAGACTATTAAAATTAGTGGATGCGGAAAGCACAGACACCGTAGCAACGGTTTAAACTGCCAAGAAACCAGTGGTTCATGAATGTCTAATGCTATTTACATGTATTTTGTGGCGCTTTCTGAAAGGGTAACAAAGTTTGGAATTATTTCCTGATTCAAATGATGATACACATATATCTCTAAATATGTAGATAAGTAGAACATATATTTTATGCTCAGACCTGTTACCTGTGCTTGGTATTTACTTGACACAGAAAAAGCTTGCACTGTTGTTTATTCTGTCCTGTGTTACACAAGCCAAAGCTCATGGTTATTCATCTTCTCTTTACTCCAGTCTCTTGACAAAAGCCCACACACTTGGTATGCGGTTTAAGCTCTCACGTTAAAACGTCGCCTCTCATGCCGGAGGTCGTCAGTTTGAGCCCAGTGCGGGACACTGACTGTCCGTAACCCGGATGAGAGTGAGGTTTAGGGGAGTGAGTGTAACGGACGCCAGCAGGGGGTGCTGTGCAGTGGTAAACCTCACTCCCCGACGCCTAAATAGAAGCTATAGAAGCTAAAGCCCATGGGTTTTAGCTCTCACGTTAGAACATCACCTCTCAAACTCACGATGAGGTTGTGAGTTTGAGACTGTTAACAGAAACTATGAAAAAACACAATATAATAATATCAACATATTTTGTGTAAAAGTGGACAGTGTGTGTGTATCACAGCTTTCATAATTAAAGCAGATTAAAAGCAAATTAAAAAGCTTCTTAGTGGATACTGTCACAGCTGATATATGACGATACTGAGGTCATCTGGCAAGGGATGGTTAGCTGTTCCAGTGCCTCCCCCTAGTATTCAACCTAGACTCTGGAACAGCTAACCATCCCTTGCCAGATGACCTCAGTAAGCAGTTAGGTTGACAGTTACAGTGATAAAAGCTCACCTCTGAAGGTGATTGGCAACCAGTGCAAGGGGCGCCAGATTTGGAGTAATATGCTTTCCCCTGTTGGTTCTAGTAAGAAGCCCAGCAGCTGAGTTCTGCAACCCCTGGAGTCAAGCTGTGGCATGACAGCTCAGGCATGTATACAGAGTGTTGCAGTAGTCATGGTGAGATGACACGAAGGCATGTTTGATTTTCTCTGTGTCTTTGAAAGAGAGCATTTTTCTGATTTTGGAAATATTTCTAAATTGATAAAAGCATGTCTGGACTGATTTCTTAATGTTTTTATAAACACATATTTACAAGATTTCTAGACTCTGTTTACACATTTAGGGCCAGAGAGCCGAGATTAGACTGAATTAGATCAGACACATGTTTTGGCTGTGTTAAGTTGGAGGAAGTTCAGAGATCAAATCTGGACAGCATTTAAACTGTCTTGCAAAAAAAAACAATTAGTTAAATTCCTTGGGTTTTACTGAGAAATATGTCATATGCCATCTGCGCTGAAGTGAAAATAAATGTTGTGATTCTGGATCATTTAGCCAAGTGGTAACATATGTATGAGGAAACGGATGGGGCCAAGGACCGAGCCCTGGGGGGGGGCCGAGTGATGAGGACTCAAAATCACCCATTTGATCTGAGAAGGTCCTATAGGCCAGGCAAACCAGGGCAGGGCAGTACCAGAGATACCAATCCAATGTTGGAGTCTATTAATTAGGATTAAGTGGTCAATGGTATCAAAAGCTGGACTGAGGTCCAACAGGACAAGGATGGAACTATCGCCAGCATCCACATTTAGCAGCAGATAATTTACTACTCCAAGGGCTGCTTCAGTGCTATGAACATATTGTTGTTCTGCATTACAGAAATCAGCTGTTTAGAAACAACTTTCTGTGAAACTTTAGAAAGAAATGGCAGCTATGAGATGGATCAAATTTAAGTGTCTTAAGTTTGGTTTCTTAAGAAGAGGCTTGACTGATGCACATTTAAAATAGGAGGGTCGTCAATGAACTGTTTACAATAGCAACTTTATCTGAATTTATGGTTCCACTTCCTCGAAAATTCTTCAGAAGTCTAGTGGGGATAACATCCATGGGTCTGGACAAGGAGTTCAAATCAAGATCGGTCATTGAAATGGGACCAAAGGAGGAGCAGGGGGAGGGATGTTGTCTTCTTCTAATGTCTTCTTCTAATGTTGTCGATCTTATCCACACAAATCTTGAGAACATTTTAGAGCTCAGAAGACGCCTCAGATAAAACACATGGAGAAAGGTTTAAGATGTGGTCTATATATACGGTAGGTACGTGGTCAGAAACAAACATCGTGAATTTTGGTTATTTCAGATATCAGATTCGAGAAGTACTTTGTTCTGGAATTGTTTGCTACCTAGTTATATTTTAAGAGCAGATATTTTATACAGAGATAGCTAACTTGTAGATGAGATGTCTTCCATTTGCGTTCTGCTGGCCTTCCTTCTCTCTTAGAGTTTAGTATGTACGTATCATTATCATCAAGTATCAGTTTCTTGCATTCAACTTTGACCTAGATTTGTTGTGAGTTGGGCCTGATACATGTGACCTGATACATATTGAACTCAATTTAAAGTCAGTGAGATTCAAAAACTCAGTGGCGGCAGAATCCAAATAAATCCCCAGCAATAATTCGCTTTTGTAGAACCCCGCTGTAGCCCCGCCCCGAACACTTTCTTTGGGCTTAATTGATAACATAGTATTTGGACGGGCAGGCTGTGGCCATTGACCTGCCACCAGGTCTCAGTGAGCAATAAAAAGTCAATGCTAAGAGAAGTGATAGAATCATTGATTATAAATGTTTTTTTGATAGAGATCTAACATTCAGTAAACCAAAAGATACATGTTCACTGGTAGCGATATTGGGTGTGTATACAATATAACAATAGACAATAGTATAAACAATAGTCTTGGATGAGGCCATGCTCAGTAGGAGTAAGTTAGTAAAAACACCCAGAAGTGAGTGTCCTTAGTCCATTTCTGTTTGGATGAATACCATAACTTTTATAGAATTCCATTATTTTCCAGAACAATTTAAAGCGGCTGATAAAAACCATACCCAGTAGCTCCTCGGACCATAGAAAAAGGGGGCCGACGGGTTCCAGAACGGCTAACGGCGGCCGAGACGCTAGGTTGCGCCTGACACCGCGTAATATCTACCGGTAATTAAAATTCCCACAGAGAATATCTCGGAAGGGAAACCCGCAAGATTAGCAGAAGACGAGTTAACTACGAGTTAGTGCCTAGCAATAACAAGTGCCTAGCAAAGGCACATTCCTATTATTTTCTACAGCGCACCAATTTTACTTCAGAAATGACATCGGACAGCCCCTCTACAACCATTCCCCTCCAGCCCCCCAGCCCTGCTGTCCCCCCTCCCCCACCGTCCCTCTCCAGCATCAACATACCTGTTCTCTCTCCCCCACCACCACTACCTCACCCCTCCCCATCAACACAACAGTGACTCTTCCTGCCCCCACACACGGCACACATACCTTCACAGCTGAGCAGGTGAGGAAAGTGCTGTGCAGGCTCCACCCAGGCAAGGCTGCAGGTCCTGACGGCGTCAGCCCGAGGGCCCTCAAAATATGTGCTGCCCAGCTGAGTGGAGTCCTGCAGTACATCTTCAACCTGAGCATGAGACTGGAGAGGGTCCCTGTGCTGTGGAAGACATCCTGCCTGGTGCCGGTTCCGAAGAAGGCACGTCCCAGCACCTCAAACGACTACAGACCGGTGGCGCTGACGTCCCACGTGGCGAAATCCTTTGAGAGGCTGGTCCTGACGCTTCTTCGGCCCCTGGTCAGATCATCGCTGGACCCTCTTCAGTTTGCCTACCAGCCGAAACTGGGAGTGGAGGACGCCATCATCTTCCTGCTCCATCGTGCCTACGCCCACTTGGACAGACCCGGGAGCACTGTGAGAATCATGTTTTTCGACTTCTCCAGTGCGTTCAACACCATCCGGCCTGCCCTGCTGGGAAGTAAGCTGACGGCGATGAAGGTGGACTCTTCCCTGGTGTCCTGGATTACTGACTATTTGACGGGTCGTCCACAGTTTGTCAGACTGCAGGACTGTGTGTCTGACACTGTGGTCAGCAGCACTGGTGCTCCACAGGGAACTGTTCTTTCCCCATTCCTGTTCACCCTTTACACCTCAGACTTCCAGTACAACTCTGTGTCCTGCCATCTGCAGAAGTTCTCGGACGACTCTGCAGTTGTTGGTTGTGTCAGCGAGGGAAACGATGAGGAGTACAGGGGCGTCGTGGACTCCTTCGTTGAGTGGTGTGAGCTGAACCATATGCAGCTCAACACTGACAAGACGAAGGAGATGGTGGTGGACTTCCGCAGGAGGAAATCCACACCCACACCCATTTCCATCAAGGGTGTGTCCGCTGAAGTTGTTCAGGAATATAAATACCTGGGAGTTCATCTGGACAACAAACTGGTCTGGGCCAAGAACTCTGAGGCTGTTTACAAGAAGGGCCAGAGCCGTCTCTACTTCCTGCGGAGGCTCCGGTCCTTCAACGTTTGCAACAAGATGCTGAACGTGTTCTACCAGTCGGTGGTAGCCAGTGCCATCTTCTCCGGTGTCGTGTGCTGGGGAAGTAGGTTGAGATCAGCTGACGCCAACAAGATCAGCAGGATTGTCAGGAAGGCTGGCGCTGTCCTGGGGGTCCAGCTGGACTCCTTGTTGGTGGTGTCTGAGAGAAGGATGCTGCGCAAGCTGCGTAGTATCCTTGACAACAACTCTCACCCTCTCCATCAGGTGCTGACCTCATATAGAAGCACCTTTAGCAACAGACTCATTCCACCCAGGTGCACCACAGAACGCCATAGGAAGTCCTTTCTTCCTGTGGCCATTAGACTCTTTAACTCATCTACCTCGGGTCGTGAGAGGGACAGTGGAGACTCAGTGACCTGAGGCCAACGTACTTATTACTATTATTTTTTGGTCAACGCACTGTAAATCATCTCATTGTAACTTTGCACTGTAAATTCTATTTCAAATCCTAATTCACTTTTCACTTTTCACATGTCACTTTTCAGTTGAGTTATTTATTAATATATTATTACTGCCAATTTGCACTATACGTATTGTTGTGTATTGTATATACCTACGTATTACTGTAATAATACTGTAAATTTATCTTCATTTATCAATACATTTAGATTTCATTTAGAATTATTTTAACTATATTTTTGTTTATAATAGTTTTATTTAGTTAGTTGTTGTTTTGTTTTTTAGCTTAGGTATTAGTATTTTTGTGTGTGCATTTATTCCCCCTGTGTCAACTGTTGCACCTTAATTTCCCTCGGGATTAATAAAGTAATCTGAATCTGAATCTGAATCTGAACATTACAGTTAGGAAGTTTCGGAATCAAATACAGCCTGTATGGAGGGAGGACACTACTTTTAAAATTGCCCGAGTCTCTGTGTGAGTTAAGAAAAAGTTAATCCGCTGGTATACGTCGTAGTACGGCGAGACATTTTGAGCATGCACAACATTTCTCGGCGTATGAGCCATACGCTGGAATACGCGGGCCATAAATTGTAGGTAAGTAATGCGATCGTTGACACACGTTACTTAAGTTACTCATAAGTCGAAATACGTCGAGATAATGTCTAGCGTACCCAAAACTTAATTATAACCTATGAGTAACTTGCTTTGAATGTGTAACTTATCTCCAACGCATATTGACGTATGTAGACGTATTTGACGTGTTCCGGACGACCACAGAACTTACTGAACGTGTTTCTAACTTACAGCTTATAATGTATAATAACCGTATAATGGCGTATTGACAGCGTTCTTCAAAGTTTTCTTCGGCATATTGATACGGTGATGTTGATACTGCGATGTCTCGTGCGGTTATGATTTGAATCATCGAGGGCCAGCCTTTTTATGTGATCTTTGGCGATACGCTTGGGCATAAGTTGTGAACGCCGGCAACACACTAAGCATTCGTTGGTATAAGTTATCCAGCATTCTATATAAGTTACTAATCCGTCATGTATATAAGTATATATATATATTTTAAAGATAGTTCAGTGTATGCCAGCGTTTTAGAGACATTTTGATACGTCGGGCAAACGCTGGCTAAATCGTCAAGGTGTGACAGCGCCTTTAATGGTGGAAATGGAAATGAGAAAAGACGAAAGGGACAAACAAAACCCTAACCCTACAAAAATAGAAAGGGAATATCATTTCCTCAATCAACTTGATTGGCTCGGGGAACCATGTCACAAACTTTTCACACCTCACAAATACCTCATGAGCAGAACAGTGTGCCAAAAACTTCAACAAAAGATTCAACAAGATTCAAGAGATTCCAGGTGTTTAATTTGCCACATGTACCACAAGTACAATGGAAATACTATACTAAACTATACAATACTATAGTGTAAACAACACTATATACTACCTTTGATATGCTATACTATATAACAACACTATATACTATGCTATGTACTATACTATATACTATAAACCACACTATATACTAACTATGATATGCTATACTATATAACAACACTATATACTATACTATGTACTATACTATATACCATAAACAACACTATATACTACCTAAGAGCATCAAGCAGGCCAAGCTCAAACACAAGCAAAGGGTTGAAGACCACTTCAACAATTCCGATCCCCGACGCATGTGGCAGGGCATCCAGGCCATCACGGACTATAAACCCTCCAACAACTCCCCCCAACCACCGACTTATCCCTCCCTGACAAACTCAATAATTGTTTTGCCCGCCACGACCGGAACAACCCCGAACTGCCCACCAGGGCTACTCTCCCCGCTGACCACCAGCCCCTCACCCTCTCCCCCACAGACATGCGTGCGGCTCTGAGCAGAACACATGCGCATAAGGCAGCTGGTCCTGATGGCGTCTCCGGTCGCGTGCTCAGGAACTGCACTGAGCAGCTGACTGAGGTCCCTACATTTTCAACTTGTCACTAGCTCAGGCAGTTGTCCCTGTGTGCTTTAAAACCACCTCCATTGTGCCAGTGCCAAAACACTCCTCTGCAGCGAGCCTCAACGACTTCCGCCCTGTTGCCCTCACCCCCATCATTATGAAGTGCTTCGAGAGGCTGGTCCTGGCTCACCTCAAATCTGGCCTGTCACCCTCACTGGATAAATACCAATTTCCCAACCGTGAGAACAGGAGCACGGAGGACGCCATTTCCTCAACTCTTTACTCCACTCTCTCCCACCTGGATGAGAGCAACACCCACGTGAGAATACTGTTCATAGACTTCAGCTCAGCATTTAACACCATCATCCCCTCCAAACTCATCTTCAAACTTGGTGACTTCATGAAAACCAAGAACCTTGACATCAGCCCCTCAGTTTGTAACTGGTTACTAGACTTCCTAACCAACAGACCCCAGTCAGTCAGGTTAGACCATCTCACCTCCTCCACCCTCACCCTAACCACTGGCATTCCACAAGGCAGTGTGCTGAGCCCTCTCCTCTACTCCCTCTTCACCCACGACTGCACTCCTGTACATGGTACAAACACCATCATCAAGTTTGCTGACGACACAATGGTGGTGGGCCTCATCAAAAACAACGATGAGGCAGCCTACAGGGAGGAGGTCCAGCACCTGGTGGTGTGGTGCGCTGACAACAACCTGGCCCTCAACACCAAGAAGACCAAGGAGCTCATCGTGGACTTCAGGAAGACCAGAGCTGGCGCACACGCCCCCATCCTCATCAACAGAGCGGAGGTTGAGCGTGTCTCCAGCTTCAAATTCCTGGGGGTCCACATCTCCGAGGACCTCTCCTGGTCCCTCAATACTGCCTCACTGGTAAAGAAGGCTCACCAGCGTCTCTTCTTCCTGAGGAGACTGAGGAAAGCCCACCTGTCACCTCAGATTCTGGTGAACTTTGTTCGGTGTTCTATTGAAAGCATCCTCACCAACTGCATCACAGTGTGGTACGGCAACTGCACTGTTTCCGACCGGAAAGCGCTGCTGAGGGTGGTGAAAACCACCCAACCCATCGTTGGACTACCCCTCCCTGCAATAAACACCACCCACCACAAACGGTGTCTGAGGAAGGCACAAAAAATAGTAGATGACCCCTCTCACCCCAACCATGGACTGTTAGCCCTCCTCCCCTCCGGGAGGCGCTATAGAAACCTCTGTTCCAAGTCAAACAGGCTTAGGAACAGCTTCTTCCCCTCAGCTGTCATCTCCCTGAACTCTGGACCACGAAGACTGCCCCCCCCCCCTCACCACCAATGTCTCTCACTAACTATAAAAAAAGAACGCCAGCAGACACTGGCGCCATGTGACAGAAAGAGGAGAACAACACGCATGAAGAAGACCACCTGACGGAGGGAGAAGAGGACGGTACCACCGGAAGGGCGGAGAAACCATATCAAAGTATTGTGTATCCAAGGATTCGGGGCACTTGAGTAGACTACTGGTCAGCTATCGACATCACGGGTCTGGGTGGTACCAAGCTCTTGTGTCCGGGTCCCGGGTTCTGTAATTGAGTATTCACTCATCTATCTTAGATCGCTGTATTAGGGTATCATTTTATTAATAAATAACAACTAATGGTGACTACGAGGCGTGGATTCTTCCAGTGACGCTGAGGCGGATCGCCTAGCGGCGAGGAACTCTGAACACAACCATACATATACCTATTGTTATGCTCATATCACATTTATACCTAGACTGTCTTTTAAGCTGTACATTTAAACTGTAATTATATTATATCACCATGCACTTTACTGCAACATTTGCACTCTGGTTAGATGCTAAATTATTTCCGCTGTACTGTACTTGTGCTGTACAATGACAATACATTTGAATCTAATCTAATCTAATCTATGATATGCTTTACTATATAACAACACTATAAACTATACTATGTGCTATACTATATACCATAAACAACACTACATACTAACTATGATATGCTTTATTATATACCATAAACAACACTATATACTACCTATGATATGCTATACTATATAACAACACTATATACTATACTATGTACAATACTATATACTATAAACAACATTATATACTACCTATGATATGCTTTATTATATACTATAAACAACACTATATACTACCTATGATATGCTATACTATATACTATAAACAACACTATATACTACCTATGATACGCTATACTATATAACAACACTATATACTACCTATGATATGCTATACTATATACTATAAACAACACTATATACTACCTATGATATGCTATACTATATACTATAAACAACACTATATACTACCTATGATATGCTATACTATAAACAACACTATATACAACCTATGATATGCTATACTATATACTATAAACAACACTATATACTACCTATGATATGCTATACTATATACTATAAACAACACTATATACTACCTATGATATGCTATACTATATACTATAAACAACACTATATACTAACTATGATATGCTTTATTTTATACCATAAACAACACTATATACTACCTATGATATGCTATACTATATAACAACACTATATACTATACTATGTACAATACTATATACCATAAATAACACTATATACTACCTATTATATGCTTTACTATATACTATAAACATCACTATATACTATACTATGTACTATAGTATAGTACATAGTATAGTATATAGTGATGTTTATAGTATATAATATAGTATATAGTATAGTAACTATACTATATACTATAAACAACACTATATCTTACCTATGATATGCTATACTATATACTGTTAACAACACTATATACTGTACTACTATGTACTATGTACTTATACTATACTAACACTACACTATAACACATACACACACATGTATTTACTACTGCTTTGATCACCATGTGTGAGAGCTTACGCTGGGCCATCACTGACTTCGATACAATGCACTCAGGTTCACAGCAGGGATGAGTGAAGGGTTGACGGGACCTTAGCGTGGATCCTAACATCATCCAGCCCCTGACACTCCTCATGCAAAGGAGCATTCCACTGAGCAGTGCACAGTGTGCACTGCTCAGTGGAATGCTCCTTTGCATGAGGAGATTGCATGCATTGCAGGAGTGAGCAGTGACCGCCAGGACAACCTAGTCTGTTTCTGCCTTACAAAACGGCAGGTTTATCCTGAAGTGATATGTTTATATGATATACGATATCTGCATCAGCCCTCTCTCTCTCTCTCTCTCTCTCTCCTGAACACACACACACACACACACACACACACACACACACACACACACACACACACACACACACACACACACACACACACACACACACACACACACACACACACACACACACACACACACACACACACACACACATCTCTGTATATTTGTTTTAAATAAATAAATATAAAGAGCATTCATTAATCTTGGCGTATGTTTTCCTGTTCATCATGACCCTGTTCACAACAACATAGACCAGACCCCTATGAGCAACGATCAGCCAATAAGGCGCTGGGAACTGACCACGTGTTCAGAGTCGACTTCATGCCTCACACACACACACACACACACACACACACACACACACACACACACACACACACACACACACACACACACACACACACACACACACACACACACACACACCACACACACACACACACACACACACACACACACACACACACACACACACACACACACACACACACACACACACACACACACAGTGTGCTGTACTGCAGGCCTGCAGGGTTTGGGCATGTGATTTTAACGCCAATACGATATTTGTCCCTTTTTTTCGAAATAAATATTAGAACATTTGCCCCTGAGCCACAACAAGCCATCACGTCACGTTAACCAGAGATGGGCGACATCGAGTCCGGCTACTCACACAATTACTGTAAGCCCAAATGGCCCAAATGACACTCGTCGGAAACATATCGATTAACGCCATAATGCAGGATATAGCGGACTGTTGTAATTATAGGATGACTGTTATCCATATATGACTGATGGTGTCTGACGTGTTGTCAGGGCGACCATGCAGTCGTGGATTCTACCAGTATCACATCTATCGTCTATGCGCATTTGTTGCAACGTAAAACAAATAAAAGAAACTTAAAACACCCGTTCTAAATCCATCGATACACTCGCTTAGTGTGTGTGTGTGAATATTACACACACACATCTATGGTCATATATAGATCACCGTCTTGGAAGTGACGTCAAAAGAGGTGCTCCGTCTATTTAAGAAACCAGTTAAAGGACACTTACCCCCAAGTATTGGCACGATGCTACAGCTGAAGTCTTAAAGGAGAGTGAAGGAGAATGTGCAGAAGAGCTCCGCGTCAACAGCGATGCGCTCAGAATGCAGAAGACGGACCGGGAGGGAGCGATGACGCTCCTCTCGTCTCCTCCTCAACCCTCTCACCCTCTTCTCTCTCTACTCTCTTTTCACTCTCACCCTCTTTTCACTCTCTCTCTCACCCTCTTTTCACTCTCTCACTCTCTCTCTCCCTCTTTTCACTCTCTCACTCTCTCACCCTCTTTTCACTCTCTCACTCTCTCACCCTCTTTTCTCTCTGTCTCTCTCTCGATGTGCTGCACAAGTGTCGTTTATTCACTCGTTCATTCGCAACACATCGACACACATATGTATGACAAATGGTGTTGAGCAGCGGTTAGTAGTCCAGTGTGTATGTTGTGAGGACTGGGCTCCTTCACTCGCATGACGTTGTGGCCTTTTGCCTCCTGCCCCCTTGTGGCCAACTAGACAAACAACGGCCTTACATAAGACTACAATGGGTCTTTTTACATTTACAAACCGAATCGTGCATAACAAAAACATTTGTATGTATTCATGTATGTTATTTTATGCACATTCACAAAGTCACCCCCATAAAATTGACACACACAGCACACACACACACACACACACACACACACACACACACACACACACACACACACACACACACACACACACACACACACACACACACACACACACACACACACACACACACACCACACACACACACACACACACACACACACACACACACACACACACACACACACACACACACACACACGTGTGTATGTATATATATATATATATATCCCATACAAAGTGCTTTAAAAAAAAAAAACACACTTTAATTTTAAATACAGCATTTCCATTTCAAGTACTGTCCATGACTTAAAAATCACGTAGTGCTAAAAATATAATTAACACACATCACATTCCTTGGATCTCAACTTTTAAAACAGCCATTCCCATTCTCCAATCCCAAAAGGGCCATTGCCCTTTTGGGCCAAAACCTCCCCTAAAATAACTAAACAACACTGATTCTGTTCTCCTGGAACCCCGTCCATAAGGTGTCATGTGGGGTCCGGTCCACCAGGGGGCCGGTCCTCAGCCGGCGTGGACGTCACCTTCCAGAGCTCCTACAGACACAAGAGGCTCAGTGGGGGAATGGGTCACATCTTAACTAACCCTCCATGGTGGAGGAATGGGTCACATCCTAACTAACCCTCCATGGTGGAGGAATGGGTCACATCCTAACTAACCCTCCATGGTGGGGGAATGGGTCACATCCTAACTAACCCTCCATGGTGGAGGAATGGGTCACATCCTAACTAACCCTCCATGGTGGAGGAATGGGTCACATCCTAACTAACCCTCCATGGTGGAGGAATGGGTCACATCCTAACTAACCCTCCATGGTGGGGGAATGGGTCACATCCTAACTAACCCTCCATGATGGGGGAATGGGTCACATCCTAACTAACCCTCCATGGTGGGGGAATGGGTCACATCCTAACTAACCCTCCATGATGGGGGAATGAGTCACATCCTAACTAACCCTCCATGATGGGGGAATGGGTCACATCCTAACTAACCCTCCATGATGGGGGAATGGGTCACATCCTAACTAACCCTCCATGGTGGTGGAATGGGTCACATCCTAACTAACCCTCCATGATGGGGGAATGGGTCACATCCTAACTAACCCTCCATGATGGGGGAATGGGTCACATCCTAACTAACCCTCCATGATGGGGGAATGGGTCACATCCTAACTAAGCCTCCATGGTGGGAGAATGGGTCACATCCTAACTAACCCTCCATGGTGGTGGAATGGGTCACATCCTAACTAACCCTGCATGGTGGGAGAATGGGTCACATCCTAACTAACCCTCCATGATGGGGGAATGGGTCACATCCTAACTAACCATCCATGATGGGGGAATGGGTCACATCCTAACTAACCCTCCATGGTGGGGGAATGGGTCACATCCTAACTAACCCTCCATGATGGGGGAATGGATCACATCCTAACTAACCCTCCATGGTGGGAGAATGAGTCACATCCTAACTAACCCTCCATGGTGGGGGGATGGGTCACATCCTAACTAACCCTCCATGATGGGGGAATGGGTCACATCCTAACTAGCCCTCCATGGTGGGAGAATGGGTCACATCCTAACTAACCCTCCATGGTGGTGGAATGGGTCACATCCTAACTAACCCTCCATGGTGGGGGAATGGGTCACATCCTAACTAACTCTCCATGATGGGGGAATGGGTCACATCCTAACTAACCCTCCATGATGGGGGAATGGGTCACATCCTAACTAACCCTCCATGGTGGGGGAATGGGTCACATCCTAACTAACCCTCCATGATGGGGGAATGGGTCACATCCTAACTAACCCTCCATGATGGGGGAATGGGTCACATCCTAACTAACCCTGCATGGTGGGAGAATGGGTCACATCCTAACTAACCCTCCATGATGGAGGAATGGGTCACATCCTAACTAACCCTCCATGATGGGGGAATGGGTCACATCCTAACTAACCCTCCATGATGGGGGAATGGGTCACATCCTAACTAACCCTCCATGATGGGGGAATGGGTCACATCCTAACTAACCCTCCATGATGGGGGAATGGGTCACATCCTAACTAACCCTCCATGATGGGGGAATGGGTCACATCCTAACTAACCAACTGAACATGTAGTGGTTGTGCATTTTTTAGTGTGAACAGTTTTTACACGACTACATACAGTACAATTACAGATTCATTGGAAAACAGTGTTCATACACATTGTGAATAACATAGCAAGGTTAGTACATACAAATTAGCTTTTGTATTATATTTGTATTTTTTATTCTTATTATTCTTATTATTAATATTATTATTCTACTACAGTAGATCAGTTACAGTGGATCACTTGCCAACTAGAGGGGACTAGAGCCGGTGAGCGTGGGACTTGGAGGATGCTCACCAGATGCTCGATGCGTTCGTACTGCAGATGCTGGGGGAAGGAGACGGCCAGGGGCTCCACGTGGAAGCGCTGCGGCCCGCCCTCCGTGGCCTGCAGCTGGCGCAGACAGTGGCAGAAGTAGTCGTACGCCTGGCAGGACACATCCATGTGCCGCAGGGTGAAGTTCATTCTGAAGAAGAACAAACGCCTGTTTTCACCGCAATCAGAGCCCACACCATGGAAGAGTGTACGATGTGTACTACTGTACTGAAGCGTTTGCACTGGCACTTACCGTTTCTCTAGAGAGAGGTAGACAGTGCAAGGCTTGGTCATACTGTTGCATAGTCGGTAAACAGTACGGAAAAAGCCATCCGTAAGATCGTCATCATAGCAAACTGTGTGGACAGATACAAAAAAACCTGTCAAAAACATCTTGACATCCGTTATGGACCAGATGTCAGAAGAAGGCCGTCTCCATCCCAAAGGACCGCAGCCCCCCTGGGCTCCATCTCTTCTCCCCCCTACCGTCTGGTCGCCGGTTCCACAGCATCCGTACAAAGACTACCAGGTTCAAGGATAGTTTCTATCCCCAGGCAGTGACCTACTGAGCTGCTAGGAGGGCTGCCACTTTCATAACATTGTCATCTATATTACATCACACTATCATACACTATCATACTTTTGCTGGACTTTCTGAACTCATTACAGTTACTGCACGGTACTGCACTGTACTGCACTGTATTCATGATGCTGCTGCACTACTGGCACTTTAAAATGCTTTTTAAATTATTTTTGCACAATTCAACATGTACATATCATCCATCAGTCACTTTATTGTTCTTTATGTTGTGTACAGTATTGTTATAGTATAGTGTTGTATAGTACAGAGTATAGGTAATAGTGTTAAATTGTAGTAAATTCATACTGCGGGAGGGAATGGGGAGTAAGCATTCCATTTGCATATGGCAAAACAAACATCTTGAATCTTGAATGCATGCCATTATTAAGTGTGTGTTTTAAGGGTGACCGTGACCCTAAATCTTTCATTAAGTTAAAGCACCACTATTGAGCCTTTACCCTCAAAGCAGATCAGTTACGTACCGTCCGCGGCGATGATGACACTGGTGTTGTCGTAGAGGTCGGCAACCTCGTCCTCCGTCCAGCTGAACTCCACATCAGCTTCTTCAAAACAAGACACCAGACCAGAGAGTCAGAGGTCACGATATACATGACCCTGTGTCTTCATCTAACCACAACAGCAGTGGAAGGTGTGCCTTGTGCCTGCACACACACACAACCTGTTTTTGTACATTGCTGTTGCTGCAAATCTGGGGGAAGGGAAGGGAAGAGGGGATCGAGCGGCGAGATCCTTCATTCAACCGGTGGAATATTCTCTTCACTCTTTTCAGTCGTCAGTGATCACAGTTTAAGTGTTTTGGTGCACCTGTACAGAGGTCATCTCGGAGCCAGTCCAGCTGTCTGACCCGCACCTCGCCTCCTGTTCGCTCACAAATCAGAAATGTGCACATCAGATATATTTGCATTGCAAGACCAGCAAATTAAAACACAAAACACTAGATTCAAAATAACCCTGCCCACTCTTTTGCGATCATGTTTCGGATGACGACTTCCTGGAAATGAACCCGTTGAGTTAGTTCATTCAATTACTCAAACCTTTATTAGTCCCATGGTGGCACACAATCCAATCAATGCTAATCAATGGGTGTTGGGGCTCACCTGCTGAGGCCAGCAGAGGTCTGTTCAAGGTTGCGTTCCTCTGACACATGCTCAATAGGTCCTCTCCCACATCTGAAACACACAGGGTTACACTCACAGCCTCTTCTCCCCACACACAACCCTTTATTCATGGGCACTTTGGGTGCATAAATCTGACATGGGCCAACTTGTTTTGGTTAATTAACCTCCAATGAATCATGAAGCCACTTATCAAAGTGCTTAGTCATTGGTTCAGGAGAAAGAAAGCCGCCTGGTCTCTGAAGGCAGCTCAGACGGAGAACAAACTGAATTTCACTAAATTCGAAAGCAAAAATACCATGACTACACGGTAACACTGTCTAACCCCTCATACCATGATGACTACATGGTAACACTGTCTAACCCCTCATACCATGATGACGACATGGTAACACTGTCTAACCCCTCATACCATGATGACTACATGGTAACACTGTCTAACCCCTCATACCATGACTACATGGTAACACTGTCTAACCCCTCATACCATGATGACTACATGGTAACACTGTCTAACCCCTCATACCATGACTACATGGTAACACTGTCTAACCCCTCATACCATGCTGTCTACATTGCACCAACTCAAGCTATGCTCTCACGGCATGTAATCCTTCCAAAGTTCTAGAAAATCATGTATGTTGATACAAATCGTAATTCCATTAGTCATATTAATGGAATTTATTAAATGTTAAAAGTAAAATAGTGAGTAGTAAAGTGAATAACAGGTCTTACACACCAGCTATAACATCACTAGCCTGTGAGAGATTTCCACCACACCGTTGAGTTGCCCAAAATACTAACTGCACATGCTGCTCATTGAAATATAACTCTCTCTCTCTCTCTATATATATATATATATATATATATAAAAAACACATATATATATATATAAAATATATATATATATAAAATATATATATATATATATATATATATATATATAACTCCGATACTTTTATTAAAGTACTGTGGAATATGCAAACCGACTTTACATTACATTACAGTACACATTGACTACAACATTGGAAAACATGAAATGAATACATTCATTTCCTTTCATACATCATTTTATATAATTTGCTGAAAAATACATCAAGAACAGACAAAAAGGATCTTGGCAGTTGATTAAATTGAGTTCCCACCAGCCAGCCTGCGGGAATCCTGCTTGATTGCAGTCCTCTGGTTGGTTCACTGAGTGTAGGAAACGCATCCATTTATTTGAAGCTGTCAGCTTGATTGAAGAGGCCAGCGTCTATGGAGAGGCCACGGGCCCCTCACCTCAAACACTATTCATTATGCCCCACAACACCTCCGTAACTCAGACCTCCTGAAGGCGGTTCATTCCAGAACAAACACAATCATGTGTGTGTGACGTGCACAGGTTAAAGATACGTCATTAAACACACACTAATGGGCGATATACAGCAGAGCTTTAAGAACATTTCATTAAACCAACATGGATATATGACCCTTAATACCATGCTGACTACACGGTAACACTGTCTAACCCCTCATACCATGACTACACGGTAACACTGTCTAACCCCTCATACCATGACTACACGGTAACACTGTCTAACCCCTCATACCATGACTACACGGTAACACTGTCTAACCCCTCATACCATGACTACACGGTAACACTGTCTAACCCCTCATACCATGACTACATGGTAACACTGTCTAACCCCTCATACCATGACTACATGGTAACACTGTCTAACCCCTCATACCATGACTACATGGTAACACTGTCTAACCCCTCATACCATGACTACATGGTAACACTGTCTAACCCCTCATACCATGACTACACGGTAACACTGTCTAACCCCTCATACCATGACTACATGGTAACACTGTCTAACCCCTCATACCATGACTACACGGTAACACTGTCTAACCCCTCATACCATGACTACACGGTAACACTGTCTAACCCCTCATACCATGACTACATGGTAACACTGTCTAACCCCTCATACCATGACTACACGGTAACACTGTCTAACCCCTCATACCATGACTACATGGTAACACTGTCTAACCCCTCATACCATGACTACATGGTAACACTGTCTAACCCCTCATACCATGACTACACGGTAACACTGTCTAACCCTCATACCATGACTACATGGTAACACTGTCCAACCCCTCATACCATGACTACACGGTAACACTGTCTAACCCCTCATACCATGACTACATGGTAACACTGTCTAACCCCTCATACCATGACTACATGGTAACACTGTCTAACCCCTCATACCATGATGACTACATGGTAACACGGTCTAACCCCTCATACCATGATGACTACATGGTAACACTGTCTAACCCCTCATACCATGACTACATGGTAACACTGTCTAACCCATCATACCATGATGAGTACATGGTAACACTGTCTAACCCCTCATACCATGACTACATGGTAACACTGTCTAACCCCTCATACCATGACTACATGGTAACACTGTCTAACCCCTCATACCATGACTACATGGTAACACTGTCTAACCCCTCATACCATGACTACATGGTAACACTGTCTAACCCCTCATACCATGATGACTACATGGTAACACTGTCTAACCCCTCATACCATGACTACATGGTAACACTGTCTAACCCCTCATACCATGATGACTACATGGTAACACTGTCTAACCCCTCATACCATGACTACATGGTAACACTGTCTAACCCCTCATACCACGACTACACGGTAACACTGTCTAACCCCTCATACCATGATGACTACATAATAACACTGTCTAACCCCTCATACCATGACTACATGTAACACTGTCTAACCCCTCATACCATGATGACTACATAATAACACTGTCTAACCCCTCATACCATGACTACATGGTAACACTGTCTAACCCCTCATACCATGATGACTACATGGTAACACTGTCTAACCCCTCATACCATGACTACATGGTAACACTGTCTAACCCCTCATACCATGACTACATGGTAACACTGTCTAACCCCTCATACCATGACTACATGGTAACACTGTCTAACCCCTCATACCATGACTACATGGTAAAACTGTCTAACCCCTCATACCATGATGAGTACATGGTAACACTGTCTAACCCCTCATACCATGACTACATGGTAACACTGTCTAACCCCTCATACCATGACTACATGGTAACACTGTCTAACCCCTCATACCATGACTACATGGTAACACTGTCTAACACCTCATACCATGATGACTACATGGTAACACTGTCTAACCCCTCATACCATGATGACTACATGGTAACACTGTCTAACCCCTCATACCATGATGACTACATTGCACCAACTCAAGCTATGCTCTCACGGCATGTAATCCTTCCAAAGTTCTAGAAAATCATGTATGTTGATACAAATCGTAATTCCATTAGTCATATTAATGGAATTGATTATATGTTAAAAGTAAAACAGTGAGTAGTAAAGTGAATAACAGGTCTTACACACCAGCTATAACATCACTAGCCTGTGACAACACCTGTTCCACTCCTGGTGTCGGTGAGGTTGTTGAGGGCATGGCGGCAGTCCACCTGACTTTGCAGCTGATTGTATACGGAGAGCCACTTTTCCCAAAGTAAACACCATAAGCACCCATCCCTGGGGGTCGCTGATCACCAGGTAATTTCATTTGGAGCCAGGCTGCCCGTGTCTGGCTGGTTCCAGACTCATATCTCCAGGCAAGCTGGCAAGATTTAGGCTGGCTTCACAAGGCTATAAAATCCTTGTTATATACTAGCTATCTAAATCTGGAGGATTGAATCCTCTTTATTGGTCACATGTGCACACACAGTGAAATGAGTTTCTCTACATTTAACCCGTCCTAGTATTAGGAGCAGTGGGCAGCTATTGTATATACAGGGGAGCAGTGTAGGGGTCTGGTGCCTTGCTCAAGGGCACCTCGGCAGTGCCCAGGTGTTTCGGGGACTTGAACCGGCGACCCTCCAGTTCCCAAGTCAAGAAGTCCCCTACATACTGAGCTATCCTGCCGCCCCAAATAGTAGTTTTATAAATTGTAGTATGAAATGGGATTTTTTTTTGCATTCAGATTTGATTCGAAATCCTCTCAATCCCAAACGATGTCCTGGTAAACCCAGAGCGCCCCCTGTGGAGACACACCCAGAGCGCCCCCTGTGGAGTCACACCCAGAGCGCCCCCTGTGGAGTCACACCCAGAGCGCCCCCTGTGGAGACACACCCAGAGGGCCCCCTGTGGAGTCACACCCAGAGCGCCCCCTGTGGAGTCACACCCAGAGCGCCCCCTGTGGAGACACACCCAGAGCGCCCCCTGTGGAGTCACACCCAGAGCGCCCCCTGTGGAGTCACACAGAGCGCCCCCTGTGGAGACACACCCAGAGCGCCCCCTGTGGAGTCACACCCAGAGCGCCCCCTGTGGAGACACACCCAGAGCGCCCCCTGTGGAGACACACCCAGAGCGCCCCCTGTGGAGTCACACCCAGAGCGCCCCCTGTGGAGTCACACCCAGAGCGCCCCCTGTGGAGACACACCCAGAGCGCCCCCTGTGGAGTCACACCCAGAGCGCCCCCTGTGGAGACACACCCAGAGCGCCCCCTGTGGAGTCACACCCAGACCTCAGGCGCCTACTCCCACCTACTGGACTCATCTAACGTCAGACCGCCTGCTGACAGCTGATCATGGGCATCACACACACACACACACACACACACACACACACACACACACACACACACACACACACACACACACACACACACACACACACACACACACACACACACACACACACACACACACACACACACACACACACACACACACACACACACTTTTAATAGAGTGCCTGTCTGAAAAGTGCTCACTGTGTGAACTTGATTTAACACTTATAATATATCAATATTTATATAAAAAAAACGAAACAAAGGAATCGCATCAATTGGTGAGCGATGATAATGATAAGAGTTCTACGAGGACACTTTGAGGCCAAAGTCGCAGACCCTTTAAGGAAACCCCAGCAGCTGCTACAACAGACGCTAACGTTAACCAGCTTTTACAATCAGGGGACATTGCTCGGTTCAGAACGTATTTCATACTTTGCTATAAGATATAATAAGACAAAAAAAAACCCGGTCTTATAACGCTCTCTCTTCTTTAGCAATTGTGAGAGAGGAGACAGAACAATGAGAAATAAGGCACCAACAGGCCCAGTGTGTGTGCCGTGGGGTCTCTCCGGCTCTCAGAGGAAGCTTGCCCTCTTACCTGTGCTGTACACCAGTTTGGCGGTGGTGGCCATGACGATACTGGTCAGGCCAGTTCCCGCTCCCAGTTCCAGAACGGTGGCGTTCCGGAAGATGGCCGCATGGGAGTAGATGTAGTCTGCCAAGAGGAAGGCTCCACGCCACACCTACCAACACACACCAGACCACACCAGGGCTAAGGTACAGAGAACTGTGAGATCCTAGGATACTGATGGAGCACAATCGAGGAGAACTGACCTGTTTGCCGACATCTTCGAGGGTAGTGGCCATGGTGTGCTCTGCCAACAGATTGTAGAGTATTAGTTTAGCAGGAAGACTAAACATGCTCCTATAGCACTATGGCTTGGGCCCAAGGAGTTGATGATGCAGACCGTTTCTGGATGAAGCAGGACTCAGTACTCAGTACTCAGTACTTATATTATGATGCATGTGTAACGGACGCCAGCAGGGGGTGCTGTGCAGTGCTAAACCTCACTCCCGACTCCCCTAAACAGACCTTCTAGGAGTCAAGTCAAGTTTATTGTCACTTCACAGTTTACACAAGTATAAAGCAGTGATGTGAAAATCTTGTGTGCAATACCCGATGACAGACAGCAGTTATAAATATATATATATATATATATATATATATATATATATACTCACCGATCCTGATGACGTCTTGCTGACCGCCCTCGTCCTCCTCGTCCTCCTCGTCACTCGCAGGGTCCTGGCTCACCTGGCTCAGGATGATGGGGAAGATCTCCGCTCGGCTCCTGGGATCCGAGAGGCCCTCCTTCGGCCTGGGGAAGAGAAACATCGTTAAACCTTAAGGTCACACATTTGGTGAAATCATAATTATCAAAATCAGACCTAAACTTGAGGAAGAAAGATAGTAACGAGGAAGTGAGAAAATCGAATTATTAGTTAGATAATAGTATTATTATTATCGGTCATCATCACCAAGTAGTTCATAATAGACATTTTGACATGGGGTTTCAGGGGCTTGATGATTGGGATTTGGGATAAGCAGTAAGCTTACAGAATGTGTTTTTTTTTTTTAAATCAATGATTCAAATTGACTGATGATTTAATACACATAAGTTGTCAACAATGTAATACTTCAATCAAATAATAGCATTAAAAGCCTACAGTACTGTAGTCGGTTAGCCCTTGATGTTACCTGCGTAGAACCTGGAGATCCCCATCATCGTCTAGGACGGGCTCGTCTACGGCCTCTGCCTCTTCGGCCTCATCCTCCCTGGCCTCTTCCTCGCCGGCCTCTTCCTCATTGGCCTCTTCCTTGTTGGCCTCTTTCTCGTCAGCCTCCAGTCTCACTGCACCTTCCTCTTTATGCAGAGTGTCACCACCGTCCTCTTCCTCTACACAGGCAGAACCCTGCTCACAGGAGACTGCAGACTCCCCATTCCATAGGATCTTGAACTTGGAGATGAACACTGGACACACAGAAAGGACACATGGCGTACGGCAGCTTGAATTAATTGCAGGATTAATTGCTAGAGGCAGAAACAGCCAGTGCTAAACTGGAGCTAGGGATACACTGGTAGCAACTTGCCACAACTTGTCTGGTACTTGTTGTGTAAAACTCTTACATTCTTATTTTCTACATATAGATCATTTATACACACCATATAATGTATTTATTAAGGGGGGGGATAACAACATTTCAAACAAATATGACCCATACAGTATTGGGAACATGTTCAGGAAAGTGTTAGATTTAGTATTCAACCAAACTAAATGTGTGTGTGCAGACCGGGCATCTCCTGTTCCATATAAGGGGGTGATTTGGCGGCAGGATAGCTCTGTTCGTTGGGACTTGGCTTGGGAAACGGAAGGTCGCCGGTTCAAGTCCCCGAAACCCGGGCACTGCCGAGGTGCCCTTGAGCAAGGCACTAGACCCCTACACTGCTCCCCTGTATATACAATAGCTGCCCACTAACTCATTTCACTGTGTGTGACCAATAAAGGATTCAATTGTCCAAATTTTGATTTAATTACGATGCTGAAGACAACAAACAATGAATTGTGAAACAAAAGCCCCACTTTTATGCCATCTAAAAGAAAGAAGCTGTTATTGTACTCATTTAACGGTGATGGAGATTCTAGAAGTATGAATGCTTAATAGGTAATACAAATTATCCTTATGCCTAACAAACCAATGACAATAGAGAGAAACAAATGTTTATCTAGAACAGAGGTGTCCAAACTACGGCACGCAGGCCGACTGCGACCCGTGACCCACTTTTAAGTGGCCTGTGGCGAATTAAAAGAATAAATAGGAATATAGCCCGTTTGCACATTGCACTTCTTCGTTTCAACTCTTGATGTCGCTGCTAACTACAACAGGTGCAGTGATCATTCAAGAAATCAAAGTTTTGGTCACAGGTGATTAAACATGGCAGAACCAAAAAGACGCAAAATAGCAAGTGACTGCAGGGAAGTCCAGGGAAAGTGTGTTTGTTTGATTTGCCAAGAATCTTGCTTAAATGCTGCTTTAATGAAGGAACATAACGTTGGAAGACATTATGAAACGGTCCTACACGTGGTTAACTAGGGCAGAGCGAGAGCAAGTGTTGAGCAAATGTTATTATCACAATAGCATTTTTTTCGTAAAGAAACACCACAATAGCCAGCTACGAGGTGGCGCCGCTTGTTGTCCAAAATGTAAACCTTGCTCGGATTGTGACTTTATAAAAGAGTGCCTCACTAAAGTTGCAGAGAAATGCAAGAACGCTAGTATGTTCAGAATTCACAGTTGTCAGGTAAAGCTTGTGTGTTCGATATTTACTCGACTTTAAGTGACAAGAGCACGATGCAAAGGAAACCGCACAGCTTTTCTTTTTTGCGGGGAGATGACGACAACTTTTGCATCATAGAGGAGCTGCTTGATCTTGGCAGTCGACAACACATTTCAGATTAGATTCAAATTACGATTCAAATTTATTGTCAGTGTACAAGCACAAGTACAGTCCATCGAAAACGATTTGGCATGTTGTGTCGTCTGCAAACTTCATGATGGTGTTTGTACCATGTACAGGAGTGCAGTCGTGGGTGAAGAGGGAGTAGAGGAGAGGGCTCAGCACACAGCCCTGCGCCGGTGTTCAGGTTGAGGGTGGAGGAGGTGAGACTGTCTAACCTGACTGACTGGGGTCTGTTGGTTAGGAAGTGAGGGGTTAATGTTAAGATTCTTGGTTTCAGATTCAGATTCAGATTCCATAAGGTCACCAAGTTTGCGGATGAGTTCGGAGGGGATGATGGTGTTGAATGCTGAGCTGATGTCGATGAACAGCATTCTCACGTGGGTGTTGCGCTCATCCAGGTGGGAGAGAGCAGAGTGAAGGGCTGAGGAGATGGCGTCCTCTCGTCCTCCTCCTTGTCCCTTTCTCACAGTAGGCAAATTGGTGTTTATCCAGTGAGGGTGAGATTTGAGGTGCCAGATTTGAGGCAACTCAATTTTACTCAACGCAGTTCCTGAGCACGCAACCGGGGATGCCTTCAGGACCAGCTGCCTTATTCACATTTGTTCTGCTCAGTGCCGCACGCATGTCTGCGGGGGAGAGGGTGAGGGGTTGGTGGTCAGCAGGGAGAGTAGCCCTGTTGGACCGTTAAAGGTTGTCCCGGTCGAAGCGGGCAAAAAAATGATTGAGCTCGTCAGGGAGGGATGAGTCAGTGGTTGGGGGAGGAGTTGTCGGAGGGTTTGTGGTCTGTAATGGCCTGGATGCCCTGCCACATGCGTCGGGGATCAGCGTTGTTGAAGTGGTCTTCAACCCTACGCTTGTGGTTGAGCTTGGCCAGCTTGATGCCCTTGTTCAGGTTAGCCTAGCTGAACAGTAGGCCTGTTCATCGCCCGACCTAAAATCAGCGTCACGTGCCTTTAGGAGTAGGTGGACCTCTCTGTTCATCCACGGCTTCTGGTCGGGGAATGTTGTGATCTGTTTGAGGGTGGTGACCTCTGTCCAAAACAGAAGAGGTGTAGGAGTCGATGTCGATGAACGATGAACTACAACGGATGGGGCTCCGGCTTGACGAGAGGAAAGGAATGGCTTCGACGGTGTGCAAAAGTGGAGGTGAGAGAGCAGTACTTGCCAAGGCAGTCCAGTTCAGTGGTGTGATGGACATTGTGGTGAAAATGATCACCCTAATTTGATCACGAGTGCTCGATCACAGATCATTTCAGGCTTTCCTATCTGAACTCCATGCTGAATATGGAGACTTAATCTACCACTTGGATGTTCTGAGGGGCTCAGTCGTGGCTCCGCGGCTCCGACCGCTTCATGAACCTACTCTATGGTTGGCAGAACTGGCTTTTTTAGTTGATCTGACCGGCCAACTTAATACTCTAAACAAGAACCTACAAGGCTAATTAGCTTGTGCCACAGGTTTTTGCACACATGAAAGCCTTCTGTGTGGAGCGCCGTCTCTTTGAGACACAATTACGCAAAGAAGTTGTAGAGAGAGTGCAATTAGCAGAGATTGTAATGCAATGCGACATCAGCTTCTCCCCCTACCAGAGTTGGGGTGGAGAGGTGGTGAAGCGTGGTGGTTATACAAAGTTTCCCATTTCTTCAGTTGCAGACAGTCAGTTGCAGAGGGTCTTTCTGCTCCAGACTGGGGGGCTAGAGTCCTTCAACATTAAGAGGGTCTCTCAGGGTCGCTTTCACTTTGTCATTATGGCCTATTTTGTGTATAACTTTTGAGACCAAAAAATAAACTTAATCTATTGTTATGAGTCTGTAACGTAATGAACTAATGAACGGATGGAGAGGGACTGATATAATATTTGGTGACAAGACAAAATGCTTAGGAAAGTTAATATTTAGTATGGGAGTAATCCTAACTGGAATGTCAGCCAATTGAATAGAACTAGACTTCGGCTTGGACAGGATGATTTAGGAGCTAAATGGTGAAGGAGTAAAATGACACTCACTGGACTCAGAAGGTCTGAAGGTAAAAGCCTTGCAGGAGTGTAGAGTTCATGGATAAAGACAAGATCCTTCTTGGTTAGGGAGGTAGTCAAATGGTCCACAAAGAGGATATTTGTGGGGCGGCAGTACAGCTCAGGAGCTATACTGCAGGAGGTAGAGCGGTCGCCGCTGGTTCCATCCACGGCTCCTCCTAGCAAAAACTGTCGAGGTGTCCTTGAGTGAGACACCCTAACCCTAACTGCTCCTGACGTGCTGGCTGACCCTGCCGTTGGTGTTTGAATGTATGGGTGAATGTGAGGCATGACTTGTGAAGCGCTTTGGATAAAAGCGCTACCATTGTGCTACTACAGTAACCCTTAAGCCAGATGTGGACGGTTGACTGATCACTAAAGGGGAGGGAATGGTGCACTGCTTGAGTCCAGCAGACTGTCCAAGAAGCAG
This sequence comes from Muraenolepis orangiensis, assembly GCA_027704905.1. Classification (NCBI taxonomy): domain Eukaryota; kingdom Metazoa; phylum Chordata; class Actinopteri; order Gadiformes; family Muraenolepididae; genus Muraenolepis; species Muraenolepis orangiensis. The sequence continues at coordinate 2,760,369 of CM051012.1, read as the reverse complement.
GTAAAGTCCTCTTTAAGTTTCTCCGACTGCTGGATGATTATGTCGTTGGGACCCACACAGACAACAACTGTGACAAATCTAATTTTTGCCATAATCACACAGCCCCATACGTTGCTGTTTGATCCTTCGATGTCGGCCCTTCCTATCCTTGTGAAGCAGAATTCACCAAGCGTTGAATTGTTCACTGGGTTTAGGCTGGGTTTACACCGTTGTGAGACAGGTCAGTTTTACCCTACTGAAGATGTGTTATTGCAATTGTAATCCTGCCAGTGCACTACATATACAGGGTGACATACTGTATACTCTTCTGTTCTCCCTGCTCTCCCTGGCCCTGAATCATTCTCTCTTCTATCCCCTGAGTCTGCCACTGATCATCTTCTCTCTACTCTATCCTCCTCTCTGGACAATCTCTATCCTCTCACCTCCAGGTCTGCACACCCAATTCCACCTGCCCCTTGGTTGTGGGACTCGAGAGACAGAGCCTCTGAGAGGCGGTTTTGATTTCAATCTCCATGAAATGTTCCCCTGGCAGTGTCACACACACACACCACACACACACACACACACACACACACACACACACACACACACACACACACACACACACACACACACACACACACACACACACACACACACACACACACACACACACACACACACACACACACACACACACACACACACACACACACACACACACCACACACACACACACGTGTGTATCAGGCACATACCCGGCTGTCCTACGCGGTTGAGGCGGGTCATGAGGTGCTGTGCATTAGGCAGTAGAAGGTGAATGTCCGACAGCACGGTGTCATGGTGGAAAACCATCCTGTCCATGGCTGGCACATGGCATTAGCAAGAGTCTGCTCTACGATACCTGTGGAGAGGGGGGCCAAAAATGTTACATCCACGTTTCAACCCTTAAGTTGTTTTGGTTTTGATTTGATATGATGGCCTGTTGACATCCGTAAAACTCTCCAAAATAATCGGTGTGTGACAAGCGGTGCAGAACTGACTCACTTCTGACTCCCTAAACGTGTGCGGTTATTTTTAGCGCCACAAGCATGTGCAGGGGTCTATAAATGGAAACGAGGCCTGGTCTGCTGAACATCGATATGAGCAATGCAACTGCCTGATGTATATATGGAACTGTGAGTGACCCGCAGTGGGCTCCAACTCACAACCTCCAACATAAGAGTCAACAATCTAACCCGAGAAGCTAGAACATCGCTAGAACATCTTTTAGATGTCGGAGAGTGAGGTTTACCACTACATAGCGCCACCTGCTGGCGTCTGTTACATATACACAAAGAGAATTGTATGCATGTTGGTTATAATAGTAGGCTAATGATGAGATACTAAGCAAACTCAATTAGTCAATTTAATGATACTGTATGCGAGTGACCTTTTGAGGACTAAGATTATTAAGACGATGCAGATTACAGAGTACATTAACTGAAAAGCTCATATTGTGCATTGCTACGAGTAATGCGTTTATTAGTTATTTGTTTAATATTTGTCGGTTCCATCAAAGTCTCAAATTTCTTTGTGATGTCAAACAAGTTATTAAACATTGACCAAATGCCAATTATATATTCAGCCCATCATTCGTCATTCAACTAAACGTTGAGCTCTACTCTGTATGCAATCTTTGAATTTGAGACATTACTGTGAATAAAGATCCATATTAAAAGTACCAGGTTCAAGGACCCCACAGGCAGTGACCTACTGAACTGCTAGTAGTGCTGCCACTATCATAACATTGTCATCCATATTACATTACAGTATCATACACTATCATACTTTTGCTGGACTTTCTGGACTCATTACAGTTACTGCCCTGTTCTGCACTGTTTTCATGATGCTGCTGCACTACTGGTACTTTAGAATGATTTTCACACAAATTAAAATATGTATATATCATCCATCAGTCACTTTATTTATTGTGTACAGTATTGTTATAGAATATATACTTTTCTCAGAGTACCCTGGGTGTTTCATATAATAAATTAATTCGCACACACACACACACACACACACACACACACACACACACACACACACACACACACACACACACACACACACACACACACACACACACACACACACACACACACACACACACACACACACACACACACACACCGTGCTGCAACCATGGAAGCAAACGAACTGAGTGAGTAACTGAGATTGTCCTCGATTCTACCTGACCTAAAAAGCCCTTCTGAATTAGCTCCATGACAACAGCCGTCAGAAACACGGGTCAATCTCTTTCTATCGTGTTGCTTCCGTGTCCTCAACCTAGCAGCTTCGCTGCAGTATTGTGAAGTTGGACTGCATCAGCTCATTAAAAAATCTATTTTCTATTTCTTTCTATATCTATTTTCAGATTACTTCTCGATGACTCACAATAAGTCACCAGCCAACCCTTGCCGTCGATTCCCCGGGTATCAGAACACATGTATCAGAACACTGGACATAATGCATACATAAGGATAGTCTATTTGGTTGCTTATGGGCTTTGTTCTAAAATGTTCAACCCACTCCCAAGACATATTAATTAAAAGTTCAACCTACCTTAACTAATTGTTACATCTAACAAATCAACTAATTGCAGTCTTACTGGGACTTGGGACTAGGCAATGGAAAGTGCCTATTCCCAAGGGGAGGGAAAAGTGCCTCCAGCTGGAGGAAACCAACAAGCGTTTTGTATTTAGTTTTGTACCAAAAACCAAAACTAAGGGACCCCAGCAGTGAGGTGTGTGTGTGAGAGAGTGAGTGTGAGTGTGAGTGTGTGTGTGTGTGTGTGTGTGTGTGAGAGAGTGAGTGTGAGTGTGTGTGAGTGAGAGTGTGTGTGTGTGAGTGAGTGAGTGAGTGAGTGTGTGTGTGTGTGTGTGTGTGTGAGGGTTAAGCCGCTCTGACACTTGTAGTATAAGGCGTCGTAACCATGGAGATACCCCCTCTATCTTTAGATCTCATGGTGTTCGGATTCGAGTTGAAACAGGAGGTTCACTTACACTTTGAGCGCTGTCCGGAGAAAGAACATTCTCGTATTGTACACGTGTTCGCACATTTAGACTCAGAGTTAAGTAAAGCCACAATGATTGCGTAACCTATGCAAAAGTTAATTTCTAACACGAACATGCAGGGTTGTTGTGCGTCAGACTATGTTGTCCTGACTACAAAGAGGAAACAAGCGGCGAGAGCAGTTCCTCCTCATATCCGTGTTTTTCTTTTGCACAGAAGGATATACTTTTCGTTGCCTCTTACGTGCAAATAATTTCATGTCACAATACATTTGAATCTAATCTAATCAAATTGAATAATTGCCTCGGAGTTTATGTAGAAATACCGTTTAAATAGCTGTTACAGAACCACGCTGTAAAACTGCTTATATTTGTAGCGTTTTTCCTGCAAAAAAATTCGATTAGATACAAATATATTAAATGTAAATGTATTGTCATTGCACAAGTACAGTACAGCGACAGCACTCGGGTATAAAATAACTTATAGAGTAGGTATGAGATAGGGCAGATATAGGTATATATATATATACAGGTAAGAATGTGTGGAGTAAAATAACTATATGTGTATTATGTGCTAGCAATAACTAGAACTAACCAACTGTCACAGCTTAAGCCATTTCTCGTCAGGAGGCCCAATGCTTGTGGTATGGGAGGGAAGGCCGGAGCCTTCCTCCATTTCTCCAGTGGTGAAGCGTCAGGGCCTTCAAGGTATTCAGAGAAGACCCTGGAACTCTCAGATGAAACCAAAAAAATCGAATTAATTGTATTAATAAAATGTAAAAAAATTTAAATAAAATGAATAAATGAGAATGGTATCTGTGTTGTTATCTGTTATATTACAGTGTTACGTTGATTTGTTTGTCCATGCACGACGCATTTGAGTGGTTTTGTGTTGGAAAAACAATGCAACCAATCAGATATTTTTCTGGGTTGCTGGGAAGAATATCCTTCAACCAAAGTATTCCCGATTGCTTTGGCCCTTAGACTGAATGAGAGCGTACGTTTGGATTGACAATTTGATCAACCAATCATATAGTGATTTGTAGCCAATGGGCGTATTCTTTCAGATTTCCCCACAGCTCAATAGGGAGCTAGAAGGTTAGCTTGCTGGAGCTCCATACTTGCTGGAGCGAGAGTGGATCTAGCGTAGTGCTACGGTTTTTCTACGTAGGTTTTTTACATCAAAATGGCAACAGGCGAAGATGATGTCGTTGCGGATTTATTGTCGGAACCATTTTCAAGACGACCATTCAATGTAAAGATGGACATTATTAAAAAAGGCCGTCCAACGCCTGACAATCTTGAGCTGAATCAAGTTGTTAAAGCAGGCTATGTTCGCCATTTTCTGGCAAGCAACTGGGAAAGATACCCGTGGCTAACAGGCTCTACTAGCCACGAGAGGCTCTACTGCTGGGAGTGTTGCTATTTGGGACCAGAGGGCATGGAATTGGAAAGGCAACTTATTTTGGATCTGAAAAGCAATCAGCTTTATGACCGGGTGGTCGAACAATTCATCCAGAAGGACAGGCGAATGGATTTGGTATTCAAGGGAACATCATTGGTGAGTGAGACTCATTTGTCTTTGCTGGTTTTGTCGCAGTGTTGCGTCTCATTGAGCTGGTTGATGCATTTAGTTTCCACACACTTGTTGAATGATTAGTTAATGGCTGTCTTGGGTTTGTTAAGCATTGCTGTGCATTTGAATTGAGAGTATTGACTTGATCTTTCTTTGCATCGCTTAACGTGAAAAGACTTAATGTAACTAAGAGTTACAAAACCGCGATCAATAATCACCAATTTATCTGGCATATGTCTTGTCATTAGCACTTTCACCTGTCAAAATATCTCAACTTAAATCCTCCCATTATGGACGTTATGTGACATTGAGTGTTTTCCTCTCTATTGAGCCAGTAAGGAAAAGTCTTAACGCAGCTGTATGAGAGGAAAACACTTAATGTAACATAACTTTCGTATTTATTTATTTTTTCTCGCTGTTTTGGAACTTTAAGTTATGTTAAGCCTTTTCACGTGAAGCGTGTTAGAGCGTCCCTTTCATCGATAGCCTGTGTGTGTTGGTCTGTGTTGGTCTGTTACTTCACTACATGGACACTGCTGAGGAAATTCAGCATAGGCCCTCGCATCCTGAGAACATTCTATAACGGCACCATCGAGAGTGTTCTTACAGGGTGTATCACCGCCTGGTACGGGAACTGCACCGTACTCGAGCGCAGAGCGCTTCTTATTTTTATAACTGCTGTCTGTCGTCGGGTATTGCACATAAGATTTTCACACCACTGCTTTATACTTGTGTAAACTGTGAAGTGACAATAAACTTGACTTGACTTCTTCTGCCGGAAAAAATTCTGCCGGAGACATTGCCAGTTCACCCGCACTACACGTTTGGGCTTACCAGGTCTGTCCAGAGGCTTCCCCCGCCATCTTACCCAACTCATCACCAGATGGTGATCGGTTGACAGCTCTGCCCCTATCTTCACCCGAGTGTCCAAAACATGCGGCCTTAGGTCAGATCTTTGACCTTCGGCCTAAGGTACTCTGGTACCATGTACACTTATGAGCTTTCCTTATGTTTGAACATGGTGTTTTTTATGGCCAATCCATGACTAGCACAGAAATCCAATAACATAACCCCAATCCGGTTCAGATCAGGTACGCCATTCATCCCCATCACGCCCCTCCAAGTTTCCCCATCGTAGCCCACGTGTGCGTTGAAGTCTCCCAGAAGGACTATGGAGTCCCCTATAGGAGCCCTATGCAGGACTCCATCCAGGGTGTGAGAAGGCGGGATAAACTGCTGTTTAACAGTCAGAATTTTCCCCATCATGACCCTCCAACATAGCGGCACTCACACATGTTGTGTGTAGAGGTAAGCCCCACCAGATCTAACTGGTAGCGTTCCACCTCCCGCACAAGCTCAGGCTCCTTCCCCTCCAGAGAGGTGACATTCCACGTCCCCAGTCTCTGTTGGCTGGGTTTGGTCCGTCAAGGCCCTCTGCCTTCATTTCCACCTGACGAGCAGTGCACTCGACCCCAGCGGTTCTTCCCGTAGATGGTTGGTCTGCAGGAAGAAGAAGTGGCCACGATGCTTTTTCGGGCTATGGAGCTCTGTTGCTAACCCTGCCACCAGGCACCACTGGAAGTACCTGGAAGCACCTTTAGCAACAGACTCATTCCACCCAGGTGCACCACAGAACGCCATAGGAAGTCCTTTCTTCCTGTGGCCATTAGACTCTTTAACTCATCTACCTCGGGTCGTGAGAGGGACAGTGGAGACTCAGTGACCTGAGGCCAACGTACTTATTATTATTATTTTTTGGTCAACGCACTGTAAATCACTCTTCAAATTCACTTTTCACTTTACACATCCTTCGCGTCCTTCGCGTAGAAAGGAGCCAGTTGAGGTGGTTCGGGCATCTAGTAAGGATGCTTCCTGGTCGCCTCCCGAGGGAGGTTTTCCAGGCACATCCAACTGGGAGGAGACCACGGGGCAGACCGAGGTACAGGTGGGGTGATTACATCTCCACACTGGCCTGGGAACGCCTCGGGATCCCCCAGTCAGAGCTAGTCGATGTTGCCAGGGAGAGGGAAGTTTGGAGTCCCCTGCTGGAGCTGCTACCTCCGCGACCCGATTTCGGATAAGCGGGAGAAGATGGATGGATGGACTTTACACATGTCACTTTTCAGTTGAGTTATTTATTAATATATTATTCTGCCAATTTCAGATTCAGATTCAGATTCAGAAAACTTTATTAATCCCGAGGGAAATTAAGGATTTGCACTATACGTATTGTTGTGTATTGTATATACCTACGTATTACTGTAATAATACTGTAAATTTATCTTCATTTATCAATACATTTAGATTTCATTTAAATATATTTTTGTTTATACAATTTATATTTAGTTAGTTGTTTTGTTTTTTTAGCTTAGGTATTAGTATTTTTTGTGTGTGCATTTATTCCCCCTGTGTCAACTGTTGCACCTTAATTTCCCTCGGGATTAATAAAGTAATCTGAATCTGAATCTGAATCTGAAGTACCTATAGCCTATAAGTTGCCCTTTGAGCTTTTGTAGCACTTTGTGGAGTGTGTGTGGTTGGTGGCTGGTTTAAGCAGCCTCACATAGCCTGAGTTGGACTGAGGTTAGGTGAAGCTGCTTAAACCAGCCACCAACAACACACACTCCACACACATGTAGCCTACAAGACGCACTCGTAGCCTATAAGTGGCATGTGTAGCCTGCAAGAGGTTTACCACTTGTAGTATACCACTTGTTATGTTCACTGACCTCCTTTGGCCTCTTGCAGGAAGAGAGTGTGTTCCAGGTCTGCCACATCCCTTTCTGAGGGCCTGGATCACCCACACCTGAACCTATAACAAACTTCAGAGGGAGAACTGTGTAGAGAACTCCTCTACCTCCCTCCCAGGAGAGATAAATACTACCGAAGCCAGCGCCGTCTGAGGAGACCAGAACTGCTGAACATCTCGGAGGCGGATGTGCGCCGCACCTTCAAGCAGTTGAACATCCGTAAGGCGGCAGGCCCCAAAGACATCCCGGGCCGCGTCCTCAGAGCATGCGCAGACCAGTTGGCAGGAGTCTTTGCAGACATCTTCAACCTCTCCCTGTCCCAGGCTGTTGTTCCCGCGGTCTTCAAGATGTCCACCATCGTGCCTGTCCCTAAACAACCCAAGGTAACCTGCCTGAATGACTATAGACCTGTAGCCCTCACCTCGATTGTCAGCAAATGCTTCGAAAGGTTGGTCAAGGACTTAATTTGTTCCGTCTTACCTGCCACACTGGACCCATGGCAATTTGCATATCGTCAAAACAGATCCACGGACGACGCAATTGCCATGGCCCTCCACACTGCCCTTTCCCACCTGGAGGGAAAGAACTGTTATGTGCGAATGCTGTTCACAGCTACAGCTCAGCGTTCAACACGATAGTTCCTGCCAAGCTCGACACCAAGCTTAGAGGTCTAGGCATACCTAGACCTCTAGACCCCCATCCACTTGCAGCTGAATACTGGACCTCCTGAACACGGGAGCCCCCCAGGGATGCGTGTTGAGCCCTCTCCTCTACTCCCTCTGCTCCAACGTCATCATCAAGTTTGCTGACGACACGACAGTGATGGGTCTGATCGCCGGCGACGACGAGACAGCCTACAGGGAGGAGGTTGGATTTTGCACTGTAAATTCTATTTCACTTTTCACTTTTCACATGTCACTTTTTCAGTATTCATCTGAGTTATTTATTAATATATTATTACTGCCAATTTGCACTATACGTATTGTTGTGTATTGTATATACCTACGTATTACTGTAATAATACTGTAAATTGTGCAATTCATCTACTCATCTATCAATACACTTAGATTCATTTAGAGTTATTTTAGTTATATTTTGTTTATACTAGTTTTATTTAGTTAGTTGTTGTTATTTAGTTTTTAGCTTAGGTATTAGTATATTTGTGTGTGCATTTATTCCCCCTGTGTCACCTTAATTTCCCTCGGGATTAGTAAAGTTTCTTGAATCTTGAATCTTGAATCTTGAATCACTGGAGCAGTGGTGCCAGGAGAACAGCCTCGCCCTCAACGTCAAGAAGACCAAGGAGCTGATCGTGGACTACAGGAAGCAGAGAGGAGAGCACAGCCCTATCTCCATCGACAGTGTTGCAGTAGAGAGGGTCAGCAGCTTCAAGTTCCTCGGCGTGCACATCTCCGAGGACCTCACATGGTCCACGCACACCACACACGTGGTGAAAAGGGCCCAACAACGTCTGTATTTCCTCAGGCATCTGAGGAAATTTAGCATGGGCCACCGCATCGTGAGAACATTCTACACCGGCACAATTGAGAGTGTTCTTACAGGGTGTATCACCGCCTAGTACAGGAACTGCACCGCACTCGAGAGTGCTTTAAAGGGTGGTGCGGACGGCCCAGTATATCGTTGGAGGTGAGCTACCCTCCCTCCTGGATATATACAACATGCGGTGCGTGGCCAAGGCCAAACACATCATAAAAGACATTGCCCATCCCAGCCACAAACTGTATTCACTTTTACCGTCAGGCAGGCGATACCACAGTATCAAGTGCCGCACAAATAGACTCAGAGACAGCTTCCACAGTCAGACAATCAGGCTGCTGAACAAGGATGTATAGCATATAACAATGTATATTTTATTACATTGATTTATATATATATATTTATATATTGCTCTTTTTCTGACATATTGCATTTTACATATTTAACTTTTGTACTTTTTTACTTTTTATCCTATTCTGTTTTTCATAACTGCTGTCTGTCGTCGGGAATTGCACATAAGATTTTCACTCATTGCTTATACTCGTTGTGGTACCCCAAGCTACCCTTGGGGTCCCACCAGGGCAAAGAATAGGAGATTTACCTTTGGTTACGTTGTGGGAGGCGTATATCTCCCGAGGGAGATACTTGGAGGGCTTTAGGACCCGGGGGAAGGCGAACGAGTTCCCGGAGTGAAACCCCCAGCTGACAACAATCAACACCTGAGTAAATCAGGTGCTTAAAAGCACACAGGTAGAGGGTGGCTAGAGGAGAGAAGGGGGGTGAGAGGACCGAGCCCTTGCGGCCGAGAGGTCCCGCCATATGCTGCTATGCTGCTATGCTGTTATGCTGTTCTGTTGTTCTGCTGGTTTCAGTTGTGATGCGAAGAAATAAAAGGACATTTTTCGTTTAACCCTCAAAAACCCGCTGTTGTTTGCCTCCTTGAGCGTGGGCGCTCACATCGTGTAAACTGTGAAGTGACAATAAACTCGACTTGACTTGAACCTAGATTCCCTCATTAGTGGAGCCGTATATCAAACCCAAGCTCCTTCGTCTTGCTGACATTCAATGCAAGGCGGTTGTCCTTGCACCAGTGCATCAGCCGGACTACCTCATCTCTGTACATTTCGTCGTCATTGCTTATGAGGCAGATGTCAGTAGTCATGTGTGTAAAGCGAGTACAGCCGGTGACCAAGGCAGCAGCCTTGGGGTGCTATGGTGTTGAGTGGATGAGATGTTGTTCCCAATAATCACCACTTGAGGCCTGCCCGTCAGGAAGTCTGTAATCCAGTTACAGATGGCGGTGCCCAGACCTATGTTCCTCAGTTTCAGGACCAGCTTGGAGGAAACGATGGTGTTGAACACTAAGCTGTAGTCAATGAACAACAGTCCGACGTAGGTGTCCCTCCTGTCTAGGTGCTCCAGGGCCGTGTGTAGTGCCAGGGAGTAGGCATCATCTATAGACCTTTTTAGTCTGTATGCAAACTAGGGAGTCAGGGATGGAAAAGTTAATGTGTGACATGACAAGTTTCTCCAGGCACTTCATGGGTGTTAAAGCCACTGGACGATAATCATTGAGGCTTGTTTCTTTGTCTTTTTGGGTAACGGCGCAATGGTTGTCTCTTTGAAGCACGCTGGTAATGCGTTGTAGATGGTAGCTGGTCAGCGCAGGTCTTGAAGACGCAGGATGGAACTCCATCTGGGCCGGCTGCCTTCCCTTCCTTCACCCTCCTGAAGGTTTTGCGGACCTCGACTCAGACAGTTGTAGAACGTAGTCCCCTGGGTGAATGTTGTTGGTCGAGTGTAAAATGTGTTCAGCTCGTCTGGGAGAGACCTTGCCACATACGACTGGTGTCAGAGCCACCGAACTGTAATTTATAATCCAATTTCCCCTTCTTGGTGGCTTTTCTGAGTTTGTACGTGATCGGAGTTGCGTTTTGTGAAAGCAGTATTCTGTTCCCGTAGTTTGTTCCGTATGTCTGCATTCATCCATGGCTTGCTGTTTGCGCCAGACCTTGTTGGTATGCATTCATCCACTAGCCTGTTAATGTATGCTGTGACATGATCTGCATACACATCCAGGTCAGTGGTCTCAAAGGAAGTACAAGCACGGAGGCGTGGTATGATTTCCTGAAAGCCGCTAGTGCAACAGTGCGATAAGCGTGCTGAATGGTGGTATAGCATAGCAAGAGTCTTGCTGTGTCTTGTCGGACATGAGATGTGTTGGTAGTATTGCATCTAGACAGTTTATAAACAGTGAAATCACAATATCATAAGAATGCTCTAAAAGGATTGTTCATTGAAATATAGTCTTTCCCCACTCCAAAAGTCAGTCTCCAGGTACCCTTATGCTCCTTCATAGCATTCAGTATTACTTCCAGTAAAGTTAGTCAGTCAGTGGTTAGATCCTATCTCTGATCCGCCCACCATTTTAAAGCAAGGATGCATGGATCTCTTCCTTCGACCCTATTGCTGTGGCAGATCAGCGTCAACCTTCAGCTCTGCCTCTCTCCTGTGCTTCGTTATTGGCCCACTGGACGAATGTTTCGGCCGCTGTCTTCACTTTCTAAAAAAAAACTCTGTGTTTCTGCAGACACAATCATCCAGGATGTCAGGATGTCCATTTCACTTGTCTGCAGGTATTTTAACATTGGTGAGATGACCTAAACAATTCTGAGAAAGCTGTGAGTATAAAGGGCGCCCAATACCGCTCTCGCTGCACCTATACTCCGGTCGATCTCAGGCTCCATCCTCCCCTCGCTCGAGAACAAGAACCCCAGATACTTGAACTCCCTCCCTACTTGGTGTAGACAATCCACCGGTTTCCTGCTGAGAACAGCAAACAGCAGCAATTCAATCCTGAGCCCACCATACTGAAACCCCTCCCCTCCATGACTACGCCTTGAAATCCTTTCCATGAAAATCACAAACAGGATGGGTGACAAAGCGCAGCCCTGGCGGAGGCCAACTCCCACTTAGAACAGGCCCGACATACTACTGAGAATACGGACACAGCTCTAGCTTTGAGAGTACAGAGATTTGACGGCCCTCAGTAGTGACACCATACTCCCGCAGCACCCCCCACAGTATTTTCCAGGGGACCCGATCATATGCCTTCCAAATCCACAAAGCACATGTAGACCGGATGGGCATACTCCAAAGCTCCCTCCAGGATCCTTGCAAGACCAGGACGGAATCCACATTGTTCCTTTTCAATCTGAGGTTCGACTATCGGCCGAACCCTTCTGTCCAGCACCTTGGAGTAGACTTTCCCAGGGAGGCTGAGTAATGTGATACCCCTGTAATTGGCACACACCTTCTGATCCCCCTTTTTGAAAACCACCCCCGTTTGCCACTCCTCAGGCACTGTCCCAGACTACCACACAATGTTGAAAAGACGTGTTATCCATGACAGCCCCTCAACACCCAGGAACTTTATCATTTCTGGACAGATCTCATCAACCCCCGGGATTTGCCACTGTGGAGATGTTTGACTACCGCAGTGACTTCCTCCAGGGAGATTGCTGTTTGCCGTCCTTCATCCTCCAGCTCTGTTTATTCACGATAGCTAAATGAAATAACAGCTGCACTTGTTCACCAGCAACGTTTACTGTCTCTACCAGCAAGAGAGATTCCTATCTTTGATGGAGACCTGTTTCAGTACAAAGCTTTCATTAAAGCATTAAAGTAGAACAAGGAGTGGAAACCAAAGCCAGCAAAGCCGACTGCTTGTACTTGTGTTTGTACCTTTTAGAACAGTTCACAAAGAGACACACTTGTTGTTAATCTTCAGAGAGAAGTTGGAGGGACAGCAGGATCCAAAGAGCAGTAAGGCTGTGAATTCAGGCGTCTTTCATTTATTAGCATGAAAGGCATGAAAGGAGCCCCTACTGGGGCTCCTTTCATGCTCTGTCTACGTGGTGGAAAGAGCACGACGCCCAGACCAAAATACTGTCATTTTGAATCATTTTGCAGAATCTCCCTCAAGTCACTTATTTCCTCCTTTTGCTTTTCAGTACCACCCTTACGCTTTGTAGCGTCTCTCTCTCTCTCTCTCTCTCTCTCTCTCTCTCTCTCTCTCTCTCTCTCTCTCTCTCTCTCTCTCTCTCTCTCTCTCTCTCTCTCTCTCTCTCTCTCTCTCTCTCTCTCTCTCACACACACGCGACGAGGGGGCGTCGCGTGTGTGGGAGCGCGAGGTGAATGAGCGAGCTGTCTGTGTGTGTGGAAGTGAACGGGAGCAGTATCAATGTACAGCTGTCTGGAATAAGTTATCAATCAATCCAACCCTCTCGGAAGTAAACCCTGCCTGTCTGTTCAATAAGTGGGTTATTGAACCTGAAGCCTGAGCTTCGGTCCTGGATGAATATCCCCTGTATTCCTCCACTACGGTCTGGAAGCTAGTCAGGAAAGTTCAGTTCTTCTTCTGTTGAAAGGATGGTTCGACCGACCTTTAGATGCCTGTCTGTGCTTGTGGCGATGTTGGAGGTGTCCAGTTTTGTGTGCCTGGTGGTGGCGGTCTCCACAGACTACTGGTATATCATCGACACATCTCGATGGGTCAACAACCTGTCGTTGGCTCAGAGCTCCCACTCCGGACTGTGGAGAGTGTGCTACGGTGAGTTTCATCTCTTAGTCTGTAGTAACAAAGCGGTTTATATTACGATTCATTGTGAGTTTTGGAGAAAGATGAAAAACGAATTCAGTGTTTGTCTTCAGCGGCAGAACAGACGTGTGTATCCTTGATCAACCCATTTAGGAGCACAAACAACTACACCGACTCTCTGAAACACCTCATACGTAAGTATAATTATTCCTTTTCTTATGTTTAACAAATGTAACACTGATGTCTTGTCGTTATCACCCCTCATTAGCATAATGTGCTAAGTGTACTGGACCTTCTGTAGACCCCCCCCCCCCCTTGTTCTAGTCAGACTGACGTCACGGAGGAGTCACTTTATGCCTTATCTCATTTAGGAAGATCAGATTGTCGCAGCCAATTTCCAAGTGTACCATAGTTGGTAAAGCAGTGTCCGTGTAGTGAAGTAACAGCCCAACACAGACCACCACACACAGGCTATTGATGAAAGGGATGGTCTAACTGTTAGACCATCCCTTTCATCAATAGCCTGTGTGTATCATGTATCATGTTAGACTCTAACATGATACATGAAAAGGCTTAAAGTAAGTTAAAGTTCCAAAACAGCGATCAATAATCACCAAATGTCTCTGGCATATGTCTTGTCGTTAGCACTTCCAACTGTCAACATATCCAAACCTAAATCGTTCTATTACGGAAGTTATGTTACATTAAGTTTTTTCCTCTCATTAAGCTGCGTTAAGACTTACTGGCTCAATAGAGAGGAAAACACTTAATGTCACATAACGTCCATAATGGGAGGATTTAAGTTTAGATACTTTGACAGGTGAGTATTAATGACAAGACATATGCCAGAGACATTTGGTGATTATTGATCGCAGTTTTGTAACTCTTAGTTACGTCAAGTCTTCACGTTAAGCGATGCAAAGAAAGATCAAGTCAAAACTCTCAATTCAAATACACAACAATGCTTAACAAACTCAAGACAGCCATTAACTAATCAGTCAACAAGTGTGTGGAAACAAAATGCAACAACCAGCTCAACGAGATGAAACACCAGCAAAGACTAATTAGTCTCACTCACCAATAATGTTCACTTAAAGACCAAATCCATTCTCCTGTCCTTCTGGATGAATGTTTCGATAACCCGGTCATAAAGCTGATAACTGCTTTTCAGATCCCAAAGAAGTTGCCTTTCAAACGCTATGGACGCTAAAGCAGTGAGTCAGGATTGTTCTGTTCCTCTCATGTTTTTATCCGTTTGAGGGCGGACAATGTCCTTTCCTCAGATGCAGTGGTGACGGGGATCGTTAGAACTTTTTTATAATGTCCATCTTTTCACTGAATGTTTGTCTTGAAAAGGGTACTAACAACAATTCCGCAACAACATCATCTTCACCTGTTGATTTTTTTATCCATTTTATTTCAATTGTATTACATTTTATTAAATTTCATTATCATTTCTACTCGGATGGATATGAATCAATTGCAAAGGTCCGGATACTAAGTTCAAGTATTTATTGAACAATGCATCAAACGCATCAACTGTAGCATGATGGAGCCTACCGTGCCTATTCGCAGACTGAAGATGCCTTTCCTTATTACCCAGTTATATACTTTTCCACACATTCCGTGGTTTGTACATCACTTCATTCTTATTGGTCAACCGTTCCCCACAGCACTACTCCCGACGGCTATGACTCATGCCATATCCATACATCATCATCCCTTGGACACCGTTGAAGGCACCCTAAAGGTACCCTTGTAAGGGCCTAAAGGGACACCAGCCGATGGGTCTGGAACACAACAACACCTCTCTGACCTAGTGGGCCTTGGGGTTCAACAGCAGATTATGCTGTAGCCATCTGCTGCTATGTATAGAGGTCCAAAAGACTGTTTTAGATTATAATGAGGGTATAAAAATACACTACAGTACAACAATACGAATCCATATTTGATGTTGCAGGTAGACGGGTAGAAGCATGTATGTCCAATGCGTGACACATTCACTTAAAGCTGCTGTAGGGAAGATTGAAGAGAGCAGAAAGACTATTAGATAAACAGTGCAAAGCATCCCCGAGGGCTGCATTTACGCGTCATGTGTGCATGTGATTGACAGGCAAGTGTGTCTCCCTGAACCAATAAGGGAAGAGTTACCCTGATGGTATGGACGTTTTTATTGGACTTTATTATTTTTAACCGACAGACAAAGACGATTACAATCAAATTGAGTTTTTTCCAATTGTTCCACAGCTGATCTATCAAATATGAACGCCTGTAGCGTTGGCGATATGCCAATTAAAATGTTGTTTTCGTGGCTCGGTTGGTTAGAAAAGAGTTTCAATCAAATGCATGCTAGCCATGGCTATCCTAAATGCATCCGTCATGGCTTAGTTTTCTTTCTTTTAGGTTTTATGTTGGATGATGAAATGCTCAAGTCATTTCATAACATTTGACAAATTCTACATGCACGGCTCTAGCGTGTCCTTTTGGTGGGTAGCCTCGAAGCAGCTAGTGGTCCATGACAGAAGCCGTCTTAATGAGATCTCAGGAAGACGGATGGCAGCTCTAGAGAGTTTTGTTCAGTCCGGTGTATTAAATGTATGAATAAATTAAAAACCCTCAATAAGTTCAATACACTGTGCCACTACAGCAGCCTACTGGCTGAATCCAGTTAGGAGGGCGTCACGGAGCATGTTAGAACCAGAATGCAGCACACAGGAAACCAGGAAGAGTCAGTGATACTTTCAGTATCACAGATGAGCAGGATGAAACATGTTGAGTACGATGTCCAAACAGACCAATCAGGAAGAGGCGGGCAGGGTCGGGAAACAGGTGAGACAGACAGGTCCAAGGCAGACAGGGTTGGGAAACAGGTGAGACAGGTCCAAGGCAGACAGGGTCAGGAAACAGGTGAGACAGGCAGGTCCAAGGCAGACAGGGTCAGGAAACAGGTGAGACATACAGGTCCAAGGCAGACAGGGTCAGGAAACAGGTGAGACAGACAGGTCCAAGGCAGACAGGGTCAGGAAACAGGTGAGACAGGTCCAAGGCAGACAGGGTCAGGAAACAGGTGAGACAGGTCCAAGGCAGACAGGGTCAGGAAACAGGTGAGACAGGTCCAAGGCAGACAGGGTCAGGAAACAGGTGAGACAGACAGGTCCAAGGCAGACAGGGTCAGGAAACAGGTGAGACAGACAGGTCCAAGGCAGACAGGGTCAGGAAACGGGTGTGACAGGTCCAAGGCAGACAGGGTCAGGAAACAGGTGAGACAGGTCCAAGGCAGACAGGGTCAGGAAACAGGTGAGACAGGTCCAAGGCAGACAGGGTCAGGAAACAGGTGAGACAGGTCCAAGGCAGACAGGGTCAGGAAACAGGTGAGACAGACAGGTCCAAGGCAGACAGGGTCAGGAAACAGGTGAGACAGACAGGTCCAAGGCAGACAGGGTCAGGAAACGGGTGTGACAGGTCCAAGGCAGACAGGGTCAGGAAACAGGTGAGACAGGTCCAAGGCAGACAGGGTCAGGAAACAGGTGAGACAGGTCCAAGGCAGACGTGGTCGGCAACATCATTTTTTGGTGGGAAAATAACGCTTGAGTCTTGCATCGGTCAAGAATAATGTGGCAATGAGTGAACAGGGGAGACTTAATACCAACCTGATTGTTAAAGTGTCAGGGCTGTAACTAGGGGGCGTGGCTGTAACTAGGGGGCGTGGCTATCTGGTAGAGTGTAGTGGGAGAGAGGAGACTGGAATGCAGTCGTTTTTTATACTAAACGGTCCAATTAAATACCCGGATGAAAGTAATGAGTTTACATTCAATTGTGTATTTGGCCTGTATTTAATTTCCACTAAAATGACCTAAATCCTCTCTGCACCACCTACGGGAAGCCTTTTTCTGTTTGTGTCATTGTCATTATAAACACGCATCATACTATTACACACTAATACTGTTCTCGCATACTATTTAGTGTGCTAGTGTGGAGATTTGGATGGCGCCAGGGCATCATCTAATGCAAACCAATGCACGATTGTGTCCTCCGCTTAGTGATACTGAATTTAAGTTTCAGTCAAACGTTTACAGGGCGGCCAGCAGCCTCCCCTGTGTGAAGAGGGTCTGTGGGAACAGAGGGGTACAAGTGTGAGGAAGTGCAAATTGCGATCGACGGACAATGTCCATGGCGCTTGTGCCTCTGCACTTTCCTCTTCATCGTTATGATGGCCGGGCCCTGGGCTCTCCATGCTTTTGGTTCTGTGTGAATGGATTGTGTCGAAGCTCTAGTTATGGCTTCTTGAACTAGACGCTCTGGGAGCTGATGTGTGGTCCATTGATGTTCTCATATTGTTTTGTAAATGTTATGAATCTTTCAAGAGTTTGCTCAGCGCAAAAATACTGGGGATAGAAGTAACACAAATGTGAAGTGGACATGACGGGGATTCAAATTCAAACTGTGGTCAACCTAAACGTAAGTACTTTTTGTTAGAAATTCTTTCTAATGGAACCAGTTTTGCATCAGTGCAAAATCAACGTATTTGAAGCTCTTTTAACAATGAAAATCATAATTCAAAAACTGAAAACAGAACAACCACATGCAACAATTTCAAGGGAATGGATCTCCCCGCCCTTCCTTCATGGTTTATCATGAAACCAAAAAGAAAGTAAAAGACAGACTTGATGGTTTTGTGTCTTTCCTGAGTAAAACAAAAGCAAGACTTATTGAGAATTGAGTTTTCAAACATTGTGAGCATCTGATGATTTGATACTATTATTATATAATAAAAATAATTGTTATTAATGGATTTTTAAATCTTGCAAATAACTAAACATATTGAACTTGCATAATTGTACCACTGTATTAATTATATTCGTATGGACCACGAAAGAATTAGCAGAACATATTTCAACATTCATCATCAACTCCATAAATTAGAATATGGTAATCTAGAATAATTCCCTAGTTCCAACGTATACGATACATGGATTTAAAAGTAAGACAGTTGAGTGTTTATGTGTGGGCTCCACTAAAAATGAAACTAAAGTTCACTTTTACTTGAAAATATTGAAAATATTCTTGGATCAATTGTTCTGATTAATGTGGAGTACTACCTTTAGTCATCAAAACTCTACCTGTCTACATGATTATCAGTGTTTTATTAACAGCTAAGCTCTGAGCCTGCATGTAAATACAGCCCAAACCCATGAACCAACCAACACCAACTAACAGGCAGATTCCAGGTACCTAAAAACAACACTTGTTACGATTTAAGGCAAATGACATACCGTTACAGTACATTTACAGACCAAACCACCTTTAATTATAGCCATCTACTATACTATACTACTATAGTTATATACTGTTAAGAGGATACGCACCCAGTTACGCAGAAATCTCGAGCTGGTGTGTATTCCCTCACACATTCATTAAAATACCCTCACACATTCATTAAAATACACAATTACCATGTGATCATGCATTTGATGATGTTACTTCTTCTCGTTGCTTTTCATTCACCATTTAGCCAGTAGTAAAGCCCCATGGGGAAGGCGAGGTACACCGAGGTAAGACGCCCATGGGTTTACACCACGCATCACGTAGATTCAACTCTGTCTATATACACTATATACAGCTTTTCCAGGCGGGTGTCTCCTCCTGTATTTCTGGGATTAGATTAGGTGGGACAGCTAGTTAGTAAGACATTGTGTTGTGTTCTTAGTTTAGGGTACTAGAAGTGATAGGGTGCCAGGAATAGCTGGGGTGTTATGCTGTTTTCATTCCTTTGGCACCCGGTCTGTTTTGGCGTCCTCCCCTAGTCTCCCTTATGCTTAGTTCCCACTGTCGTGCGATCCGTTACGACAACCACGATTCGCCATTCGTAGCTGATCGTGGAATTTATCAGAAATTTCAGGTTTGGATACGAGGTGATGCGAGTCGATACGTTCTGATACGATTTGTTGCGCTCGGATGTGATCTGGTCACGATTAGTCAATTTCAGGTGTCACGGTCTGATCTCCCGTTAAGATACGATCACATACTTTCCGATAGGATTGTTTCGATCGATTCCACGATTGGGTCTCGATCTGACACGATCATCACGATCGGGTTCACCGAATTGGGACAATCTGGCACGCGCAGATACGTTCCGATACGTTCATCACTAACCGATGCGCTCCGTTGAGCTAGGATACGATTGTGGTCGCGATGTCGTTCACAATCATGTCGAGGGTGATCACGATTTCAGCTACGACTGGACCCCGACGGGTATACATACAGCCCGACTGACCATGGACTTCATTGTTTCTTGAACTTTTACAGAGTGAACACTACAACCCTCAACCATTGATGATGGCAGGAGTTGCGGATGATGACAACTCGTAACAGATCATGAGCGTTCGTGTAAAAACGTAACTACTCGTATCTACTCGCATTTACTCGCATCTTCTCATATCAACTCCTATCTGCTCGTGAGTCGTTCGTGTCGGGTCTTGAGCAATGGGACCCGACAGAGCGTGACAGAGCGTAACAGATCGTAACACATCTCAACAGAGCGTGGTGTTTGTCTTGTCTAAGATCGATCCCGATCACCACGATTTGGAAGCACGATTAGATGCGATTAGATACGATTAGATAGATCTGTCGCGCTTTGTTACGATGCAATACGATCTGATACTATGATCCCGATTGACAATTGATCGTAGAAAATCTTTGACGCTTAACACGATTGCCACGACTGACCTCAAGATCTGATAAGATCTGATAGGATCACCACGATTAAGACCATGATTTCAATCGTGCCGCAAATCGTGATAGTGGGAACCTAGCATTACATGTGTGTCCTCGTGAGAGGCTGTCATAGTGGTTTATTACTGTCCTTATTTACTCCATAAATAAACCTTTTTAACCTTGTTACTTTTTGCACCATATCCACGTGGTCCTTGTTCCGTGTTTCCGCCGACCTGCATGCCAGCGACGTTAGCATAGCACCGCATTGCATGCTGCCACGGCTTGTTACGTTCACTCCTTCTTACCCCTAGACGAGCCATCTAAGGGGGTTCGTAACAGATGAGTTATTATTTTCATTGTAAGTCACTATATTGTGGATTAAGGACGGCCGATTAGTGTGAGTTCACATTTAAGAAGCTAATAAACAGAGTGCCAAAGGTGAAATAATCAGGAAACATGAATGGATGTTGTGAAACGTAGAGCACTGGTGGAGTCTGGAGTCTGGAAACCTGATCATTCTGCTGGTTTCGTCAGGTTGAAATACCGCGGCACCATTAGTGACCGAGTGAAGAACAATCCATCTTGAGATATATTAAACACGTCACCCCTCTGCGCTAAATGCCATTTTGATGAATAACATATTTCTGCCATGAGTAGAAGCACTGAGGAGGCCTGCATGGCGGCTCTTGTTCCGGCACCTGGCGACTCCAGTGTTTAGCCCGTGGCTCCGAGCCGCACTGTCGCTAATCACGAGCCTATTGAGACACCCGTTACATGGGCTGGAGAAATGTTGAAAGGCTGAGACTACACTACAATTACATGGGTTTAACCCTCCACCGACATGCATATGGGAGAGATATATTGTGTGGGGGGGTGGGGACCAGTGCTTTATTCCTACTTTTCCGCTCCTGGTATATCTGCTGTAATTGGATGAAGAAGAAATTCAAGTCAATTTAAGTTTAACACCGGAAGACACACACACACACACACACCACACACCACACACCTCACACTACACACCACACACCACACACACACACACACACACACACGCTAAGGTTCACACCTTGACCACTGCTCATAAAGAGCCAGTCGTTACCTCTCATTGGAACATTGTGTGACCTTCCAGTGTGGAATGAGAGAGGTCCACTGTGTGCTGGTTAGAAGCCTGAGCTATTTGTAGTCCTAGTCTTCTGTCCGAATGTAATATTCTGGACCGGTTTCCAAACACTAGATATCACCAATATGAATGGGAATTGATACATTTATCAATGTCCATGGAACGCTGAAGAAAGCTAATTACTAAATTAGTATAGTCGTTACATAGTTGTGTGTTATCTTCTAGTACATCATTATTAAATAGGTAGTTGTTTCTAGTATATTTATCTTTATATATATTGTATATTGTAGTATATTGTTGTCATTATTAAATAAGTAGTTTCTAGAATATTTATGTTTTTATCTTCTTGTATATTATTATTTAATAGGTAGTTGCCTGTGACTCGTCATTCTAGTTCCCAGTCTGAGTCTGATCACAGGATCAGAACACATTAAAACAAAACAAAACAGGTTTGGTTACAGCCAAGGCTACAACCAAGGCAACAAGATATATATTGGATAGATATACAATAATCAAGAAATGTAACGTCTCATTCAACCATCGGGGGAACATATGTTTGTCTTTTCTCTGTTGATGTTGATCTTGATCAGGGTGGAAATAGTGTTCAATTTGTTGGTTGGCCTCATGATCACCGAGAGAAGACTCAGAAAGTCATCAACCCAAAATGAGGACAAAAGCATAATATTACCTATATTCTAATAATATTCTGTCAATTCGTAGACCATGTAGTGACTAACCTTAAATCCTTATCATGCAGAGGAAAAACCATGATCATCCGAACTCCTGTCCACAATATCTCCCCATGGTACCATCCATTCATCCATCCATCGTCTACCGCTTATCCGTGCAGGTAGCAGCTTCAGCAGGGGACTCCAAACTTCCCTCTCCCTGGCAACATCGACTAGCTCTGACTGGGGGATCCCGAGGCGTTCCCAGGCCAGTGTGGAGATGTAATCACCCCTGTACCTCGGTCTGCCCCGTGGTCTCTTCCCAACTAGATGTTCCTGGAAAACCTCCCTCGGGTGGCGACCAGGAAGCATCCTTACTAGATCCCTGAACCACCTCAACTGGCTCCTTTCTACGCGAAGGAGCAGCGGCTCTTCTCCGAGTCTCTCACGAGTGACCCTATCCCTAAGGGAGATACCAGCCACCCTCCTGAGGAAACTATTTTTGGCCACTTGTATTCGCGATTTCGTCCTTTCAGTCATTACACATTGTTCATGACCAGAGGTGAGGGTAGGAATGAAGACTGACCAGTAGATCAAAAGCTTTGCCTTCTGGCTCAGCTCTGTTTTGGTTACAAGGGTGCGGTAGAAGGCACCCAATACCTCTCCCACTGCACCTATTCTCTGGTATATCTCACGCTCCATCCTCCCCTCAATCAACAACAAGACACTGAGATAAACTCCTTCACTTGGGACTCCCTTCCTACTTAGAGTAGAACATCCACCAGTTTACCATGCCCTCAGATTTAGAGGTGCTGATCCTCATCCCAGCCACCTCACACTCTGCTGCAAACCGATCCCGTGAGTGCTGAAGGTCACATACTGATGACGCAAACAGGACCACATCATCTGCAAACAGCAGCCATTCAATCCTGAGCCCCCCATACTGAAACCCATCTCCTCCATGACTACACCTTGAAATCCTGTCCATGAAAATCACAAACAGGATGGGTGACAAAGCACAGCCCTGGCAGAGGCCAACTTGGCAGAGACTTACTACTGAGAATCCGGACACAGCCGCACCCCCCCACAACATTTCCCGGGGGACCCGATCATATGCCGTCTCCAAATCCACAAAGCACATGTAGACTGGATGGTGTTCTCTCACCCAGTCTCCATCCCAACCCCATCGACTCCAGGATCCTAGCAAGAGTGTAAAGCCAGTCAGTTGTTCCACGACCAGGGCGGAATCCGAATTGTTCCTCTTCAATCTGAGGTTTGACTATCGGCCGAACTCTCCTTTCCAGCACCTTGGAGTAGACTTTCCCAGGGAGGCTGAGTAATGTGATACCCCTGTAATTGGCACACACCCTCTGGTCCCCCTTTTTGAACAGGGGTAGCACCACCCCCGTTTGCCACTCCTCAGGCACTGTCCCAGACTTTCACGCAATGTTGAAAATACGTGTCATCCATGACAGCCCCTCAACACCCAGAGCCTTTAGCATTTCTGGACAGATCTTATCAACCCCCGGGGCTTTGCCACTGTGGAGATGTTTGACTACTGCAGTGACTTCCTCCAGGGAGATTGATGTTTGCCGTCCTTCATCCTCCAGCTCTGCCTCTACCGTAGAGGGTGGGTTAGTTGGGTTAAGGAGTTCCTCAAAGGGCTTCTTCCACCGCCCGATCACCTCCTCAGTTGAGGTCAGCAATGTCCCACCCTTACTGCACACAGCTTGGATGGATCCACGCTTCCCCCTCCTAAGGCGCAGGATTGTTTGCCAGAACCGCTTTTGGTGCTGACTAAAAGTCTCCATGGCTTCTCCGAATTCCTCCTGCACCCGCTGCTTTGCCTCCGCTACGGCTGAGGCTGCCGTCCTCTTGCCCTGTCGATACTTTGCAACTGAGTCCGGAGTCTCACAGGCTAACATAGCCCGGAAAGCCTCCTTCTTCAGTCAGACAGCTTCCCTGACCACCTGTGTCCACTACCAAGTCTGAGGGTTTCCGCCCCTTGAGGCACCAATGACCTTGAGGCCACAGCTCTCAACCGCATCTTCAGCAATAGAAGCTTTGACCAATGACCACCTCCCACCACACCAATGAGGTGGGAGTTGAAGGTTTCCCGGACAGGGGCATCCACCAGATGATTCCAGTTCACCCGCACTACACGTTTGGGCTTACCAGGTCTGTCCAGAGGCTTCCCCCGCCATCTTACCCAACTCATCACCAGATGGTGATCGGTTGACAGCTCTGCCCCTATCTTCACCCGAGTGTCCAAAACATGCGGCCTCAGGTCAGATGACACGAAGATGTATTGTATTGTCATCTCACAGCACAAGTTCCGTACAGTGAAAAGAAGTTGGCATCTAACCAGAGTGCAAATGTAACCGTAAAGTGAACAGTAATAAACGATGTACAGCGGTTAAATGGGATGTCTAGTAGGTATAAAAACAGGTATACAAACAGTCTACCAGGTATAAAAAAACTGGTGTGTATACAACTTATTAAGTAGGTATGAGATGTGCAGATATAGGTACATATATATATATATATATACAGGTAAGTATCAACAGGTAGTGAAAGCAGCTACGATGATGGGATATTGATTGGATGACACAGTTTTAGGTGGACTGACCGGGCCGAGGCTGAGCCAGGCCCATTAGTGCTATGAGGTGTTGATTTATTCTTTCCTTTTCTAGGACTGTTTTTAGCAATTCTTTTTTTCATTAGTCTAGCCATCAGCTGAAAGCTATTTGGCTCTTTTTTCTTTTCATTTATTTTGTGTTAATTGAGGTTGAAAATGTTTTAATTAGAGGCTTGTTGGATTATATTTGTCAAAGCTGCCGAATCAAGTTTATTGCAGAGTTTGAATCCTGGTGAACAGAGCAGATGGAACATGCTAGAGCTCTTCCTCTAGTGTGTGTGGTGGAGGTT
Organism: Muraenolepis orangiensis; assembly: GCA_027704905.1. Lineage (NCBI taxonomy): Eukaryota > Metazoa > Chordata > Actinopteri > Gadiformes > Muraenolepididae > Muraenolepis > Muraenolepis orangiensis. The sequence goes on along the minus strand of CM051012.1, from coordinate 2,735,481 downwards.
GGTTTAACCTGAGGGCCTTGATTAACAACGACCCACAGGTGTGCAGCCTCACCAGCCAGAGAGGAATCAGTCTGACTCGGGTGAGCCTGCTTCAACCAGACACCAAACACACACACTGTTTTTCTAAAATGTATGGACATTAAAGGGACCCTATAGACACGCTTCCCAGGATTAGAGGCTGTTTCTTTTGAATCTCAGCCGTTAATGAGCTCTCTGGCTCTCCGGCTACAGCTGTGGTCTGGTCACAATTCCCCTACTAAATAGCCGTTTTTTATTTTGTTTGATAATTTCACAGATTAGTCTAAATTACTTAGTTGTATCAATTTGGCCAAAGTGCATTTATTGTGAGTGCCTCAAATGTTAACAAGTCTATTTTTTGGGATTCCTGTCTGCCAGTGGTCTGTTTTTCGAAAATCACCTCAATAATCTGAGTTCTCTCTCTATTATTTTGTGGAAACAGAGTTTTATTTTGCAGCCCGCAATCTTTTGAAGGCCACATCCTTGCAGAAAAATTATGTTTTAAATACATTTCTTTACTTTACTGGCAATATAATCGGTTTCTGTTTCATTATTACTATTTCAAGTGTAAATGGAAGAGGGACTTCATCTTGTCTGTCAATCCCAAGTGCCTGAAATGCAACACTTGTCAACGGTGGGGAAACAGGCAGGGAGCAGAGAGCCAGGAGATAATAGCTTTGGTTGACAACAATTTTTAACTTGCTTTAACAATCCGTTCTCTCTCTCCATGTAGAATAGTTTAGATGACTTACTGTACTCAGGAGTGTGTCATATAGGGCTTTAACTGTGTATATATTGTGGTACCCCAAGCTACCCTTGGGGTCCCACCAGGGCAAAGTATAGGAGACTTACCTTTGGTTACGTTGTGGGAGGCGTATATCTCCCGAGGGAGATACTTGGAGGGCTTTAGGACCCGGGGGAAGGCGAACGAGATCCCGGAGTGAAACCCCCAGCTGACAACAATCAACACCTGAGTAAATCAGGTGCTTAAAAGCACACAGGTAGAGGGTTGCTAGAAAAGAGAAGGGGGGTGAGAGGACCGAGCCCTTGCGGCCGAGAGGTCCCGCCATATGCTGATATGCTGCTATGCTGTTCTGCTGGTTTCAGTTGTGATGCGAAGAAATAAAAGGACATTTATCGTTTAACCCTCAAAAACCCGCTGTTGTTTGCCTCCTTGAGCGTGGGCGCTCACATATGGTGGAGGATGCGCGCATTCTGACCCAGCTCACAACCCGAAGACATGGATCCGGCCTTAAGGGAGCTGCTGACAACAGTGTTGCAGGGGCAACAAACGTTACAGAAGGCCGTCACACAGCTCTGTGAGCGCGCAGCGCAAAGGACTCCGGGAAAGCGGCCGAGAGAGGAATGGGCCCACGTGTTGGCTCCGTACCCGCCGGAGGACGCCGCTCCGCACCCGCCGGAGGACGCCGCTCCGCAACCGCCGGAGGACGCCGCTCCGCAACCGCCGGAGGACGCCGCTCCGCACCCGCCGGAGGACGCCGCTCCGCACCCGCCGGAGGACGCCGCTCCGCACCCGCCGGAGGACGCCGCTCCGCACCCGCCGGAGGACGCCGCTCCGCACCCGCCGGAGGACGCCGCTCCGCACCCGCCGGAGGACGCCGCTCCGCACCCGCCGGAGGACGCCGCTCCGCAACCGCCGGAGGACGCCGCTCCGCACCCGCCGGAGGACGTCGCTCCGCTTTCCCTGGAGGACAACACGAGGCCCCGGATCATCGACTGGGACGCCGACGGTCCAGAGGAGCGGGGTTGGCCCCCGCGCCGCAACTGTCGGGATCGGTGGTTTGTCCTCAAATGCCACCGGGAATACCCCTTCAAGCCGGGTTGGACGCCAGGAGGCGCCCGTGGAGGAGGGGGATACTACCGACAGGTGGTACCGAACTTTGCGTGGGAACGCAGATGCCCTGTCCCGAAGGTCAGAAGGCCTGTAGTCTGGACCTGCCAAGGGTGCTCTGAAGATGAGGGGAAGGATATGTGGTACCCCAAGCTACCCTTGGGGTCCCACCAGGGCAATGTATAGGAGACTTACCTTTGGTTACGTTGTGGGGGGCGTATATCTCCCGAGGGAGATACTTGGAGGGCTTTAGGACCCGGGGGAAGGCGAACGAGATCCCGGAGTGAAACCCCCAGCTGACAACAATCAACACCTGAGTAAATCAGGTGCTTAAAAGCACACAGGTAGAGGGTTGCTAGAAAAGAGAAGGGGGGTGAGAGGACCGAGCCCTTGCGGCCGAGAGGTCCCGCCATATGCTGATATGCTGCTATGCTGTTCTGCTGGTTTCAGTTGTGATGCGAAGAAATAAAAGGACATTTATCGTTTAACCCTCAAAAACCCGCTGTTGTTTGCCTCCTTGAGCGTGGGCGCTCACAATATATATATCTATATCTCAACACCTCTGGCCCTCTGTACATCTGCTGATGGTGTGTCTGAGTCCAGTTGTTTACCATGACCAGCTTGAAGACCATTCAAGTCCATAGCAGTAAAGTACTGTCTCAAATACAATCGTGTTTATCATGTTAAAGTTCCCAAACACACACTATCTCAACACAACACTCACAATACAATGAAAAAAACATTCCTGCATAACACTCACACAAATACATACCTCACCATAGTGTAGGTGTAACTTTGTCTAAAATCTTAATCTGGAGGATTGAATCCTCTTTATTGGTCACATGTACACACAGTGAAATGAGTTTCTCTGCATTTAACCCATCCTAGCATTAGGAGCAGTGGGCAGCTATTGTATATACAGGGGAGCAGTGTAGGGGTCTGGTGCCTTGCTCAAGGGCACCTCGGCAGTGCCCAGGGGTTTCAGGGGACTTAAACCGGCAACCTTCCTGATCCCAAGCCTAGTCCCAACAGACTGAGCTACTGCCGCCCCCCCCTGTCCCCTCTTCCTCTGTCCTCAGACATGCAGAGGGCCTTCAGCGTGCTGCTGCCTCTGGGGGCCATCGTGCTGGTGGTGGGAGGAGTGCTGGGCTTCCTGGGTCTGCTGGCCCGCTCCCGGAACCTCCTGACCATCACTGGCATCCTCCTCCTGCTGGGATGTAAGGACCACGGGACTCCTTAGGCTAAGTGCAACACACACACACACACACACACACACACACACACACACACACACACACACACACACACACACACACACACACACACACACCACCATGACGCAAGTCAAAATCGTTCTCATTGTTTACGGTAAGGCCTTCACTATCACAAGTGAAATCATTAAAGTGTGTAGCATTTTAAAGTGCCAGTAGTGCAGCAGCATCATTAATACAGTGCAGTATATTGCAGTAACTGTAATGAGTCCAGAAAGTCCAGCAAAAGTATGATAGTGTAATGTAATATGGATGACAATGTAATGATAGTGGCAGCACTCCTAGCAGTTCAGTAGGTGCACTGCCTGTGGATAAAAACTTATATATATATATATAATATATATATATATATATATTTATATTATATTATATTATATTATATTATCATTATTATTATTAGTACTTGTACGGATGCTGTGGAACCTGCGACCGGACGGTAGGGAGGAGAAGAGATGGAGCCCAGGGGGGTTGTAGTCCTTTAGGATGGAGATGGCCTGGTGGTGTTTTTCAGCTGCCTTTTCGGCAAGGACGGTGCAAACCATGTTTAGTGGTGATGGAAATATTAACTTCTCTGCAATTGTTTGGGTCACTTTCTCTTTAGCTAGCCGATAAGAAATCATGCAAGAGGCTAACTGCAATTTGTCATTGTGTGTTATGTTTCTGCTGAGTACCTGAGCTGAGGATTTCATTTCTTGAGCCTTCCTTTGAATAAAGTACAGCCGCTTATCCCTTAAAATCTGCATGATGAGCATGATGCCTTTCCCGCTTTGTCCATTTTAAGCTTTAATTTTCAAACTTGTAACACACACTGGTTTTGCATCCTGGTTTGCTTTAGAACAGTTAACAAAGGCAAACCTCAAATAGTCGTCCTTATATTGCCTCGATGGCGACTTCAGTTTTATCTTTGCTGACTGTTTTGGCTGAACTTTCCTCTGCGGGATGCTATCGTTCTCAGCAGGTAATAGTTCAGGGGTCGGCATCTCCGGCCCCCTTTTACTAAAATAAATATTAATGGTGCTAGAGATGGATATTAGCTTGTTCATTTTCAATTTAGTTTAATATCTGTATATAAAGGCAGGTTAATTATGATGGCTAGTAACAGAGGATTGATGCATGCGGATTTCTGCTAGTAAGCAATAATGGTATGTCGGCTTTTCGCTTGCTAGCTGCGCAAACGTCTCATAGCTACATGATTACGTTGCACCCTGCACACAAACATATAGCTTGCACATAGGGGGGGGGGGTATTTTTCAGTAAAGTACTGTTTAGCAGACAACGCTGCCACCCGCCATTAAAATGGCTACTTGAGGGCTCCTCCTCCTAAAGGCAAGGACACAGGGTGATGAGGAATCCGGTTTATTGCAAAGTTTTGAATCGTTGTGAACAGAGCAGATGGAACATGCTAGAGCTCTCCTCTAATGCGTGTGGTGGAGGCTGTTTTAACTTGTGGGCCTTGATTAACAACGACCCACGGGTGTGCAGCCTCACCAGACAGAGTAATCAGGCACACACACGCCACGTACTGGCTAAGATATTCCAAGTCCTCTGATTTCAACAGACCATCCTAATTAATATTCTGCACATCATTTAGAGTCCGAGCTCTGACTAGCTAACTGGAACCATTCTTTCCCATTCCCAGACCCCATCATTTAGCATGAATGTGCAGTTAATGGCAACGTTATGGCGACGGTATGAGCGGCCTCCTTTGCACTGTGAGGCACCATATTTGCACCAGACTAACCAAGAATAATTTCAGAAGAATTTGCCAAATTTTCTGTCGGGCTAAAAAGCTACAACATTCATATTTATATATCTTATTTAGGCCTTCATATAAACAGACTTCAGGTCTCTAGCTCACTCCCAAGTGTCCTTTACCCCTAAGTACCAACAAAAGGTAGACTTAAAATTAAATCATTATAGTAGACCTTAATCCCCTGATTCATATAAAAGAGACAAGACGTCTCTAACTTACTCCCAACTCATCCTAAAGGACCATAAATGGTGTGTTATTCTGATGAGCCCTCAGTGAGGGATTGAGCGATTGCCCCCCCCCCATGGTAATCATTTTAGTATATTGTGGAAAATCATTTTCATTTATCATGATTATCATCAACAAAATGTGTATGCGTTATGGCACACACGGATTGTTGCTTGCGGAACCCCTTGGTAGTACAGAGAGTCGTTCAATAACCCGTAGACTCTTTCTTGTATATTGCTCCAATGAATAAACTGATATGAGATGTGAACAATCAACTATGTGTGTGGAAATGACAGTAATTAAAGTAATTAAAGTAATAATACAATGTGTAAAGCGACTTACGTGAGTGCAAAATGGAAATCCAAACAGGGGGTGTTGTATAATGATGCTGGAATCACAACAGTAGGTCTATAAAATGGCACTGCCGAGGTGCCTTTGAGCAAGGCACCAGACCCCTCCCCTGCTCCCCTGGATATCCAATAGCTGCCCACTGCTCCTCATACTAGGATGGGTTCAATGAAGAGAAACTCATTTCACTGTGTGGACATGTGACCAATAAAGAGGATTCAATCCTCCAAATTTAGATTTAGATATTATATTTACTTGTTTATAACCAGTGCACTGGGGTTTGGAGTAAAGACGTGCATTGTTAAGGGAATGTTGTTTGGGTTTGTATGAATTACAGTTGACATACAACTCAGGAACTCCAAGCAACGGTCAACGTGAGTGGCATAGCTCTCCTTCTAGAACAGCCCTGGTTCTACTGTTCCGCAGCCCAAATATATGACATGTATTTCTTTATATACTATTTAAACAAACCGGTATGTGAGAAATACACTGATCTATACATGCACAGAGTATCGCAGCCGGCAAGTATTTATTTGGCCCAGCTCAGTGCATAGCGATCAGTGACATTGGCCCTGATCAGAAGAAGGGAGCCTCTCCTTGGTCCCACGCCCCAGTCTCACTGTGGGGGAGAACAAACACAAACATGTGCATATTATCCTATCATATTATCATATCATATTATCCTATCATATTATCATATCATATTATCCTATCATATTATCATATCATATTATCCTATCATATTATCATATCATTGTGTGGTTGTGTAAATCTACTGCCTCAAAACGGGCAACGCCAATGAAGTGACATCCGCGTAGATTTTTTTACTAATTATCAATAATTGCCTTTTCACCGCAATATTAAATCCACTGAAATGACAGAACATTAAACATGTATGAGCAGAGAGCTCATTCTGCAGCCACACAATGCTCCTTCTCTCAGGCTCTGTCAGACATATTATGCGTCTTCCTGTTGTTTGCAGCACATTAATATTTGTCACAATATCTGTCTGCTGTAACACTCATCTTTTTTCCATCACTGCGGCTGAGCCCACTGTACTCTGCCTCTGGGCAAGCCTTTCAAAGAACAAACGCACTCAGCACTATAGCTGGAAAAGGAAATCATGCACAAATTTTCGTACTCAAACAATGAGTCATTGTGGCTTGCTCTGGTGCACATTAGTACATGATGGAGGCGTAACGCACTGGGACCAAACATGGTAGAGGCCTAACAGACGCCAGCAGGGGGCGCTGTGCAGTAAACCTCACTCCCGACAGCTAAATAGATGTTCTAGCGATGAAGCTAGCGCGTGTGGGATTAAGCTTGTTTGTTAGTACTTTATAGTGCTGGGATCAGAGTCACTTGCTCGGCAGCTAACTACACAATAATACAAACTGGCTAAAGCTATATATATCAGGGTTTCCGCTAGGATTTTTTATTGCCGGTCAAGTCAAGTCAAGTCAAGTTTATTGTCACTTCACAGTTTATACAAGTATAAGCAATGAGTGAAAATCTTATGTGCAATACCCGACGACAGACAGCAGTTATAAAAAACTGAATAGGATAAAAGTAAAAAGTTAAATAACTATAAGTATAAGTTAAATACAGTTGCAAGAAAACATATGTGAACTCTTTGGAATTACCTGGATTTCTGCATAAATTGTTCATAAAATGTGTTCTGATCTTCGTCTTAGTCACAACAACAGACAAACACAGTCTGCTTAAACTAATACCACGCAAACAATGATATGTTTTCATGTTTTTATTGTACACACCATGTAAACATTCACAGTGCAGGGTGGGAAAAGTATGTGAACCCTTGGATTTAATAACTGGTTGACCCTCCTTTGGCAGCAATAACCTCAACCAAACGTTGAGGTCAGGAGGAATTTTGGACCATTCCTCTTGACAAAACTGTTTCAGTTCAGCAATATTGTTGGGATGTCTGGTGTGAATCGATCTCTTGAGGTCATGCCATAGCATCTCAATCAGGTTGAGGTCAGGACTCTGACTGGGCCACTCCAGAAGGCGTATTTTCTTCTGTTGAAGCCATGCTGTTGTTGATTTACTTCTGTGCTTTGGGTCATTGTCCTGTTGCATCACACATCTTCTGTTGAGCGTCAATTGGTGAACAGATGGCATTAATTTCTCCTGCAAAATTTCTTGGTAAACTTTGGAATTCAATTTTCCGTCGACGATAGCAATCGGTCCAGGCCCTGAGGCAGCAAAGCAGCCCCAAATGCCCCCTCCACCATACCTCACAGTTGGGATGAGGTTTTGATGTTGGTGTGCTGTGCCTTTTTTTCTCCACACATAGCGTTGTGTGTTCCTTCCAAACAACTCAACTTTGGTTTCATCTGTCCACAGAATATTTTGCCAGTCGTGCTGTGGAACATCCAGGTGCTCTTTAGCAAACTTCAAACATGCAGCAATGTTTCTTTGGACAGCAGTGGCTTCCTCCTTGGTGTCCTCCCATGAACTCCATTCTTGTTCAGTGTTTTACGTATTGTAGATTTGTCAACAGAGATGTTAGCATGTGCCAGAGATTTGTGTAAGTCTTTAGCTGACACTCTAGGATTCTTCTTCACCTCATTGAGCATTCTGCGCTGTGCTCTTGCAGTCATCTTTACAGGACGGCCACTCCTAGGGAGAGTAGCAACAGTGCTGAACTTTCTCCATTTATAGACTATTTGTCTTACCGTGGACTGATGAACATCAAGGCTTTTAGAGATCATTTTGTAACCCTTTCCAGCTTTATGCATGGTTCACTTTAGGCAGTGCTTCTTGAGAATAGCAAACTCAAAACTGGTGTGTGTTTTTTATAGGGCAGGGCAGCTTTAACCAACACCTCCAATCTCTTCTCATTGATTGGACTCCAGGTTGGCTGACTCCTGACTCCAATTAGCTCTTGGAGAAGTTATGACCAATTTATGCAGAAATGCAATATATAAAATGCAATATGTCAGAAAAAGAGCAATATATATATATATAAATCAATGTAATAAAATAAACATTGTTATATGCTATACACCCTTGTTCAGCAGCCTGATGGCCTGACTGTGGAAGCTATCTTGGTATCGCCTGCCTGACGGTAAAAGTGAATACAGTTCGTGGCTGGGGTGGGCAATGTCTTTTATGATGCGTTTGGCCTTGGCCACATACCACCTGTTGTATATATCCAGGAGGGAGGGGAGCTCACCTCCAACCATATACTGGGCCGTCCGCGCCACCCTTTGAAGCGCTCTGCGCTCGAGTGCGGTGCAGTTCCCGTACCAGGCGGTGATACACCATGTAAGAACACTCAATTGTGCCGGTGAAAAATGTTCTCAGGATGCGGGGGCCCTTGCTGAATTTCCTCAGACGGCTGAGGAAATACAGGCGTTGTTGGGCCCTTTTCACCACGTGTGTGGTGTGCAAGTGTCTTTATTTTACCGGACAAATTCTAAACTTACCGGTTTCAATAACAGTCTGTTACAAACGCAACTATAATGTTGTATAACTAGGTTGACGAACGAATGACAATGACCTCAAATCAGTTTGACTATTTAATGAACAACACAAACGATTAAGCAAAACAAACAGGAACGGTTGAGCAAACGCTCTGCACATTTTTTTTATCACAAAACACCTGTAACATCTGTAGCCGTTTTAACAAATGGCTACATCAAATTTACCCTGTAGGCTACCAAGTAACTTTTTACTTTCTCCTTATTTTCTTTGCAGCAAAGTCCTCTGCTGCCGAGCTGAAATTAAATGTGTCCAAGGTGTCTTTGCAGCTTGCAATACGCATAAGTCACTCTTTCCTCCTCCAGACGACTCTGCAGTGATGTCTTCACACCATTCTGCAGGGAGAAGCCCGTCTCTGCTGATCGCTTGACACTGGCAGAACACAGGCCCTTTAGCCAGTGGAGCCCAGTCAGGGTACAGCTCGCTGAACTCATAATGAGCACTCTGAGCAGGTGGGGCCCAGGCAGGGTACAGCTCGCTGAACAGCTCGCTGAGCACTTTGCAAGATGTCGGAAAAGTGAAACCCCCATAGCCATTGAGCGCTGTCATCACTGCCACTGCGTCTCGTCGGGCCGCTTGACATCAATGAGAGGTGCGGCAGCTGATTCACTCACTTCATGACATTATCTATGTTTTGTATGAGCATTATTACCGCTCAGTTTGACGGGCAGGTTTTGAATTTACCGGTTTTTTTTATAAATTTGACCAGCTAAAAAAAAAACGTAATTTCCAGCTAACGGAAACCCTGATATATATATATATATATATATATATATATATATATATATATATATATATATATTCAATTAAATAACCGTGGCGTTTTCTCCCGGAGGCCAAGGGAAGCCAGGCTTCCCCTGTTTTTTCGGATTGTAGTTATAATTTTAATAAATAAATAAAAACACTTTGTTTTTTTCCGGTAATTCTCCTTTGCTGTGTGCTGCTGCCGGACCGTCTCTCCCCGTTCTCATGGAGTATTTTACAAAGAGTGAAACAAACAGCGCCCCTCTAGATGTTATGGTGAATTTTGGGCTTCCCTTGGTGAAAAAAAATGGAGGGATTGTCCCGGATTGACCAATCAGATGAGGCCCACGTCATGCCCCTGCCAACCTGGGATTGGTCAGGGCCATGCCAAGGGAAGCCAGTTGATGCGATTTGATTGCGATTTGATTGGATTGTGAGGCAAGGGAATCCCTTGCCTCACAATCCAATCAAATCACATCAACATCAGTTCGTAGTATGTAGTACTGTAACTGTCATCATCGCCGTTAGAAAGTATCAAGCAAATTAAGCATTATGGAGGGTGGAGATTTGGCGTACTTAATCAAACATAACTTTACTAAACTTCGTTTTTCGTTTTTGAATTCATGTGTTTCATACACGCCTACTGATACTTTGATGTGAACGTAAAACTTTAACTTTAAACTTTAAAGGTCTCCTGATTTAGTTTGTGAATGAATGCTTCTTTTTTTATTCATTACCGAATCTGCACTGCGCATTGAGCGGCTGGTTATGCATTTGGGGGGGGGGGGGGGGGGAATGCTTAAATGAATAAGACGAGAGAGTTTTGGCTGGAGAGTGCGTGCGGACCTGTCGGTTAGATAACAGGCGTGTGCAAGTCCTGTATGATACAACTGTGTAAAGTGATAAAGTGAAAACAGATGTCATTTGTCATGTTTGGAGAACGTTGTATGGGTCCGAGATGATCAGATTCAGAACCGTACACTCTAAGATTATTACAGATGACAGACGACGGATGTTTTCTCTACCGCCATGTCTGTAGTTCTAAAGCCATGACGTGGTGGAGAAAACCCGCAGGCGTCAATAAGCCGACCATGTAATGAAAAATGATACAATACAAGTTATTTATCTTGTGCAACAAGATACAAATATATTAACGTTTGGGTCTTTATGGGTTCAGTCCGTAGTTTTGGTTTTAAAACAGAAAAATGTTTTTCCTATTGGGTTTTGAACACCAAAGAACGAAATCTACAGGTACTGCGGACAGCAAAAGAGAGCCGTCTTTTTGCTCTCTGCGTTCCTATAAGGCGTGATGTCACGTGGAAATCTTAATTGCCGATTTCATTCTCCGGACACGACAACTTCCGATTTCAGACTAATTAATTAATTTATGGATATTTATTTCCTATTGTACAAGCGAAAAAATAATTTGATTTTCGTTTTTTTAATTAAAAAGTTCCATAGGTCTTTGTGTTTTGATTTGTATGTTTTGCTTATGCTTAAAACTTCAAATATCAAAAACTACACAGACCAAAAAGGGACAATATACGTGTTATATGTTATTATTGTAATTATTATACGTAATGGAACAAATACAAAACATACTGATGAGATTTACACAGCATGTTTGTTGGCAATGAGTTGAATTACAGATTACACACAATTCATCTTTAGAACAATCGATGGCGTAGGCCATCAATCAATCAAAGATTCTGACGAGATTTTCTGACTGGGCGACTTGTACTCAGGACTCTGTATCAGTCTCCAGTGGGTCAATCCTTAACATAAATGGGTGCTTTTACAATAAGCAAAACCCTCCAACAAGACACAGTACCGCGAGGCAGGGTAATAACACCTGGGAAGCGAGGCTGGGTAGCTGGGTAGTGAGGCTGGATAGTGAGGCTGGGTAGTGAGGCTGGATAGTGAGGCTGGATAGCGAGGCTGGGTAGGGAGGCTGCGTAGTGAGGCTGGGTAGGGAGGCTGGGTAGGGAGGCTGGATAGCAAGGCTGGGTAGGGAGGCTGGATAGCGAGGCTGGGTAGGGAGGCTGGGTAGGGAGGCTGGATAGCGAGGCTGGGTAGCGAGGCTGGGTAGGGAGGCTGGATAGCGAGGCTGGGTAGGGAGGCTGCGTAGTGAGGCTGGGTAGGGAGGCTGGATAGCGAGGCTGGGTAGGGAGGCTGCGTAGGGAGGCTGGATAGCGAGGCTGGGTAGGGAGGCTGGGTAGGGAGGCTGGATAGCGAGGCTGGGTAGTGAGGCTGGGTAGGGAGGCTGGATAGCGAGGCTGGGTAGGGAGGCTGGATAGTGAGGCTGGGTAGGGAGGCTGGATAGTGAGGCTGGGTAGCGAGGCTGGGTAGGGAGGCTGGATAGCGAGGCTGGGTAGGGAGGCTGGATAGCGAGGCTGGGTAGGGAGGCTGTGTCATGTCCAGACAATTATGTTAATTTAATTTGTTTTTGTCTTGTGCTTGTGGTGTTTTGTGATTTCCTGTTTTATTTTGAAATTGAACTTCCCCTCATGTTTTAATTGAACTTCCCCTCATGTTTTAATTGAACTTCCCCTCATGTTTTGATTGAACTTCCCCTCATGTTTTGATTGAACTTCCCCTCATGTTTTGATTGAACTTCCCCTCATGTTTTGATTGAACTTCCCCTCATGTTTTGATTGAACTTCCCCTCATGTTTTGATTGAACTTCCCCTCATGTTTTGATTGAACTTCCCCTCATGTTTTGATTGAACTTCCCCTCATGTTTTGATTGAACTTCCCCTCATGTTTTCCCGCCTATGGGATTGTCTGTCTGTCCGCCCCTGATTGTTTCCACCTGTTCCCTGTTCCCTTGTGTTTAAATAGTCTGCGCCTTCCTTGGTTGTGGGCGTGTTTGTCTTGTTTCATGCCAGAGAACCAGCACTTCCTCATGCGCGTCATGCTACGCCATTGTCAGGTTTTTGTTATTTGGTACATTGCATTTCATCAGTTCAAGACTCTTTATTTTGATACTTTTGTCTCGAGTCGTGCATTTGGGTTTGGGTCCATAGTTGGGTCGTGACGGGCTGCATAGGGAGGCTGGGTAGCAAGGCTGGATAGCGAGGCTGCGTAGCCAGGCTGGGGAGCTTTCCAACCCCCCTTGGTTTAAAGGCTGTTTAAGGATGTGCATGGTATGCATGGTAACAAGCAACTGATGCAAACCTCCTATTGGTAAGCAGTCCGACCCGTTGCTTGCAGCCATTTAATAACCACAGCATGGGGGCTTTCTTTAAGTGTTTTTAAGGAAAGCAGGAGTAGGAGATGTGTCTAGACTGGGTACCTTACTGTGCTAAGGTACTTGTCGATAGTTATTTATATATATATATATATATATATATATATATATATATATATATAATAAATAAACAATTTGATCACACAACCTCTATATGGCTTTGTACACTCACATCTTCCTCTCTCCCTCTCTTCTCACCATTTACTATTGCCATCTCTCCTCTCCTCTCTCTCTCCATCTCTCAGCTTTGTCCTCCATGACAGGAGCCGGTGTTTACATGAGCTACTCAGCGGCTGCCCTCCGGCAGCTCATGTGCAGCCTGGACCCCAAGTCCCTGGAGGGTCTGGACATTGGGTTTGGCTGGTCGCTGACGCTGGCCTGGGTCTCTGGCACCACTGAGCTGCTTGTGTCCATTGCCTTCCTGCTGGCACAACGTGTCATCCTAAAACAAAGAGAGGTCAGTCAGTCCGATCAGTCCACATCGTCAAGTCACGCTAAGCCAAAAGGAGCTAAATTGAGAAATTTTCAACGACAATTATGTTGAGTTTATTTATATTTGTATAACAGCGATGAGAGACTGAAGTGCGTCATGTGTCTTTAGGTGCCAACGAAGAAATGAAGCCAGCCAAGCTAAAGCAACATCTGATTACAAAGCACCCGGAATATAATTATATTTAATATACGGACAAAACTAAATAATGTTTCTATTAGTCTAAAGAGCGAGGAATACATCCGCCAAAAAACACGGGCATTACTATGATGTGTTTTGTAACGCTGTTATGATAACTTCTGTTATGATAACTTCTGTTATCATTTGTTAAGAGCTTTCTGCCAATGATTTGAATAAGCATCAATACGTTCTTTATTTGAAAGCTGAAGCACTTATGAAAGTCAGCCTTAGACCTTAGTCATTTTAAATGTCTGGGTTTATTAGGACTGTGCCACCTATTGTTACTGTTCAGTCATAGGACTATGTCTTGTTACTGTCGTTACTGTGCATCTTGTTACTGTGCATAGTCATAGGTTATTGTGTTAATACTGTTGTATAGGTATATAATATATATGTAAATATACAAAGTATATAAGTGGTATTAACCTAAATCAAATTAAAATATCTGGTCAGGTCTGTAGTATTTAAGTTGAACATTTCTACAATACCAATAGTTCCAATGGCCTCTAAAAGAGTACAAATGGTAGTAAGCGTATGTTTAATCTGTGCTACGATTTTGAGGGGGTCCTTGGACTTTCTTTTCTGTAAGGGGTCCCTGGCCCCTACAAGTACCTATGGCCTACTCGGCCTGCATAACTACTAGAATACTGTGAGTTTGCTGCCACCTGTAGATCAAATAGATATCTATGTGAGTAACGTGGTCAATGGGGGTCCCCTCAGACATGTGAGAACACCAGACACCAAGACGGAAAGAATCAATGTCAATACTGCACACTTTGTAAAGAAGAAACCCAGAGGAAACGGTGTCAACAAGTAATTGTTCTTTATTTTTGAGGGAGATGTATGTATGTGCAGAGAGGAGTGTCTGCTCCCCCATATCTCTATTCCAATTCAAATGTTATTGTGAAATAGTAAAATAAGCAATGCTTTAAATGTGTAGTGTGAATTATTGCCAATGTTTGCTGATGGGGGATGAGGGGGCGTCTCTGTCATAGGATGACCATGAAACAGTCCGAAGGATGAATGGGTATGTGATGATAACAAAGGACTGGTATACAAATACAAATACACACTGGTATACAAATACACACTGGTATACAAATACACACTGGTATACAAATACAAATACACTGGTATACAAATACAAATACACACTGGTATACAAATACACATACACACTGGTATACAAATACAAATACACACTGGTATACAAATACACACTGGTATACAAATACACATTGGTATACAAATACAAATACACACTGGTATACAAATACACATACACACTGGTATACAAATACAAATACACACTGGTATACAACAAATACACACTGGTATACAAATACAAATACACACTGGTATACAAATACACACTGGTATACAAATACAATACACACTGGTATACAATACACACTGGTATACAAATACACATACACACTGGTATACAAATACAATACACTGGTATACAAATACATACACACTGCTATACAAATACAAATACACACTGGTATACAAATACACATACACACTGGTATACAAATACAAATACACACTGGTATACAAATACACACTGGTATACAAATACAAATACACACTGGTATACAAATACACACTGGTATACAAATACAAATACACACTGGTATACAAATACACACTGGTATACAAATACAAATACACACTGGTATACAAATACACACTGGTATACAAATACAAATACACACTGGTATACAAATACACACTGGTATACAAATACAAATACACACTGGTATACAAATACAAATACACACTGGTATACAAATACACACTGGTATACAAATACAAATACACACTGGTATACAAATACACACTGGTATACAAATACACGCTGGTATACAAATACAATACACACTGGTATACAAATACAAATACACACTGGTATACAAATACACGCTGGTATACAAATACACACTGGTATACAAATACACACTGGTATACAAATACACGCTGGTATACAAATACAAATACACACTGGTATACAAATACACACTGGTATACAAATACAAATACACACTGGTATACAAATACACACTGGTATACAAATACAAATACACACTGGTATACAAATACACACTGGTATACAAATACAAATACACACTGGTATACAAATACAAATACACACTGGTATACAAATACACACTGGTATACAAATACACACTGGTATACAAATACACACTGGTATACAAATACAAATACACACTGGTATACAAATACACACTGGTATACAAATACAAATACACACTGGTATACAAATACACGCTGGTATACAAATACACACTGGTATACAAATACACACTGGTATATACACTGGTATATACACGCTGGTATACAAATACAAATACACACTGGTATACAAATACACACTGGTATACAAATACAAATACACACTGGTATACAAATACACACTGGTATACAAATACAAATACACACTGGTATACAAATACACACTGGTATACAAATACACACTGGTATACAAATACAAATACACACTGGTATACAAATACAAATACACACTGGTATACAAATACAAATACACGCTGGTATACAAATACAAATACACACTGGTATACAAATACACACTGGTATACAAATACAAATACACACTGGTATACAAATACACACTGGTATACAAATACACACTGGTATACAAATACAAATACACGCTGGTATACAAATACAAATACACACTGGTATACAAATACACACTGTTATACAAATACAAATACACGCTGGTATACAAATACACACTGGTATACAAATACAAATACACACTGGTATACAAATACACGCTGGTATACAAATACACACTGGTATACAAATACACACTGGTATACAAATACAAATACACACTGGTATACAAATACAAATACACACTGGTATACAAATACACACTGGTATACAAATACAAATACACACTGGTATACAAATACACACTGGTATACAAATACAAATACACACTGGTATACAAATACAAATACACACTGGTATACAAATACACACTGGTATACAAATACAAATACACACTGGTATACAAATACAAATACACACTGGTATACACACACGTCCTCTCAGTGTAGGTGGAGTACACGTTTTGGTAAGAGGTAATAATGCTTCTCTTCCCATCCACTATCAGTAAGAGTAATACATAAAAAAAGAGTAGCTTTAAACTTATTTATCATAGGTTACCGTAGCGTCTCATGACCAGCTTCATGTATATCTTCATATATATCTTCATATATATATACAAGTCAAGTCAAGTTTATTGTCACATCAAAGTTATACAAGTATAAGCAATGGGTGAAAATCGTATGTGCAATACCCGACGACAGACAGCAGTTATAAAAATAATAGAATAAAAAAAAAAGTACAGACTGTATAAATATAAATACATTATATAAATATAAATACATTTATATACATACGTATATATACACATTTATATATATATATATATATATATATATATATATATATATATAGAGAGAGAGAGAGATTTGATTATATATATATATAATAATAATATATCAAATAATATATAAACCTTTTACTCACCTACAAAGCTCTCCACAATCTAACCCCCATCTACATCACTGACCTCCTTCAGGAGAACACCCCCTCCCGCACCCTCCGCTCTTCCTCCGTTGGACTTCTCACCGTCCCCCGCTCACGCCTCAGCACCATGGGTGCTCTCAGTTGCTCGGCTCCCAGACTCTGGAACTCCCTGGCACTACACATCCCACAGTCTGATTCTATAACAACTTACTAAACCCAACTAAAAACCCATCTGTTTAAACCGGCATATCCCTTATAAACTGTACCAGCTTTCTTGTAAGTTTACTTCCTGTTGTTTGTCTTGTTTTAAACCCTGCGGACACTTCGTGAAGTCCACTGTTTTTAATTTTACTGTAGCATATATGCTCTGTAAGGTGTCCTTGGGTGTCTTGAAAGGCGCCCCACTAATAAAATGTATTATTATTATTATTATATATATATATATATATATATATATATATATATATATAAATAGAGAGAGAGAGGGAGATTTTATTATATTTATAGAGAGACAGAGAGAGAGAGATCCTTCTTTCTTTATATATATATATATATATATATATATATATATATATATATATATATATATCAGGGTTTCCGCTAGGATTTTTTCTTGCCGGTAAAGTGTCCGGACAGATTTTATTTTACCGGACAAATTCGAAACTTACCGGTCATGTTTAAAAAACTGTCTGTATTACAAATGCAACTATAATGTACACCTAGATTGATGAAAGAATGACAAAGACCTCAAATAAATTTGACTATTTAATGAACAACAAAACGAACAAGAACGATTGAGCAAAACCTCGTTAGCCGTAAAAATCGAGGCTATTTCAGAACACCTGTAACATCTGTAGTCTGTTTTAACAGAGGCTACATGGCATCACATTTACCCTGTAGGCTACCAGGCAACTTTTGGCTTTCTCCTTAATTTCATTGCGGCAAAGTCCTCTGCTGCCGAGCTGAAATCAAAGGTGTCTAATGTGTCTTTGCAGCTTGCAATACGGATAAGTCGCATCACTCTCTCCTCCTCCAGACGACTCCGCAGTGATGTTTTCAAACAATTCTGCAGGGAGAAGCCCCTCTCTGCTGGTCGCTTGACATGGGCAGAACACAGGCCATTTTAGCCCGTGTGGCCCAGTCGGGGTACAGCTCGCTGAACTCAGAAATTAGCACTTGGCAAGCTGTCGCAAACATTAAACCCCCATAGCCGTGGAGCTGCCATCACTGCACCTGCTTCTCGTCGGGCGCGCTTGACGTCATGAGAGGAGCGGCAGCTGATTGGTCACTTCATTCGGTCACCCTTTCGGGGGGGAGGGGGCAGTAATAGGCCTATATCACGTTAGATTAGAACGCCGGAAGTACCCGTTAAAAATCGCTGAAGCAGTGTATCCCAAGTTCCGGTTAATGCATTCACCTTGGCATTCACCATGGAGGACAGTTATCGCTGGACAACATCGCTGCACAACCTTCTAAAAGTCGGTCAAGACGATGTGGTTCAACTAGTGAATGAACACTACAGTGAAGAAGTCTAAATCCGAATCATACAATTCCCCGACATTGTGTCTTGTGGCTCTATCTGGATATATCGCCATATAACGAAGGCAATTTTGTGTAGGAGCAGAGGTATGCCTATGTATTTAATATAGGCTGGATAGATGGATTTTGATTATTTCAATTTACCTTTTAATTTACGTGTTAATATGTAGTGTGCAGCTGTGTATTTTCTAAAAGGGAATGCCTGTTATTCTTGTGAATATGAGTTGTCTTAAAATAAAAGTGCTTGTGACATACTTGTGGCATTAAGTTAAAACCAAATTTGTATAAAATACCGATATATATCGTATATCGATATATATCGTATATCGCGATGCAGCCTAAAAATACCGGGTTTTGGTCCGTATCGCCCAGCCCTACTTGGGACCAGTGCTTTTAATCACACACATACCCATCATTGTGTGGCTCTATTCGGATGAGAGATGGAGTGTGTGTGGGGGTCAGGACCAGTGCTTTTAATCACACACACACCCGACATTATGTGGCTCTATTCGGATGAGAGATGGAGTGTGTGTGGGGGTCAGGACCAGTGCTTTTAATCACACACACACCCGACATTATGTGGCTCTATTCGGATGAGAGATGGAGTGTGTGTGGGGGTCAGGACCAGTGCTTTTAATCATACACATACCCAACATTATTAGCCTATTCCGCCCACTTTTCGAGACGTATATGCTCTCCTTGTCAAAGTGCAAACTGCAGACATACGTGCTACCCCTGAGAACATGAAACCAGGGACCTTCATCCTCCTTATCAGCCTCACACAAGACTTGCGGAGGAGTTTGTCTTTGGGTAATGGTGTAAACTGAGGTAGGGCTGTCTTTGTTTAGACGTTGAGCAGCCGGTACACTACAATAACAGATAGGAGGGGAGGCGGCCACAGTTTGTCACGTATCTGGGGTAACTACCTCACGGCTCCGGAAGCAGGTAGCGTGATATAGGCCTATAAAGCTGTCAAAACTCAAATGTCCAGGATCTAAGTTTTGTATGAGCATTATTACCGGACATTTTGACCGGCAGGTTTTTAAATTACCGTTTCTTTATCATTTTTACCGGCTAACGGAAACCCTGATATATATATATTAAAATGTGTGTGTCTAAATGACCCGAAGAGCACCATGAAGTGTAACTGATCTGACTCTATCTCATCAGAGCAGAACAGGGCCTCACAGACTGAATTAGAACCAAAGGAAATATCATTATCTCAGGAAAGGATAAGTGGAAGCGTGACCTTTCAGTCACATACTCCGTGACAGCGTTGGTTTGACGCCCTGGAAGTTAGAAGTGATTCAACTGAGGCTAAACAAAGCTCTATTTTTATCATTTGTAGCCACTTAAAACCTGTTATGGGCGGCAGGATAGCTCAGTCTGTTGGGACTTGGGGCTTAAGAACTGGAAGGTCGCCGGTTCAAGTCCCCGAAACCTGCCCTTGAGCTAGGCACCAGACCCCTACACTGCTCTCCGGGCGCTGTATATACAATAGCTGCCCACTGCTTGTATGTGACCAAAAAAGAGGATTCAATCCTCCAGATTTAGATGTTTTTGGAAAATAAATCAGAACTATTATTATGCTTAGTTTATTTATTCTAATGTATTTTTAAATGAACATATCATTTTATATAATTTAAACCATCCTTTCCCTTTCTTTCAGGAGAACAAATATCCGTTTTTGAAAAACGATTTATTCTTAAACCGAAAGATTCGCATTCCCCATTGACCTCCCTTCTAGCTAGAACAACACACTATGATGAACCAATACCCACAATAATGCTACACTTTACACTCTACGGTCTGGAATCATACAGTCTGGATAGCTATGGATAATTCAAACATTACGAGCTTCAAACCTGTAAAGATTGACACTTGAAGCAGCAATGTTCATTTGGTACATGTTGGGGTTGTCCAAAGCTGAATTATCCATATAATAATCCATTCTCTTGTTGCCTTAAAAAAATACATATGGACCCCCTGGTTGGTACCATCATTTGGTACCTTTTTGTATCTGACTATGACTGTGCCATAATTCACCTTATGTGTGTGAACCCTAGAGGTCTTTGCACACACACACACACGCACGCACGCACGCACGCACGCACGCACGCACGCACGCACGCACGCACGCACCACGCACCACCACACGCACGCACACACACACACAGGTCTTGCCTGTGGGGATGGAGAGACACTGGGCCACTGTGACTTTTAACTCGTTCCTTTGGTTTGTGTTATTCTAGGTAAATGTTGTTTTACTTTGTTGTTCTGTTATAAACAACACTTGTTTGGTTGTGTAATTGTCTCCACGCATCCTTCCCAATTCCAACACCTTTCTCATTTGTTGGAATATCGATAAAGTTTGTTGATCTTGGATAGAGTTGTCATTTCTTGAACATTTATTTCACAAATTGTATTTAATCTATTGAGTTACTTTGGTGGTAGTAGTGTCCCAGACCCCACACGGTGGGTCAGGATCATGGGTCGGTGATCAAGACTAGCAGACCAGTGCACGATCAGCGGCGAACGTTGACTGCATTTTCGATTCGGACATTATAGCCTATATGTGCGACTGTCAATCCGATATTGGAAAAATAAAAACATTAAACAAAATAATACAAATATTATTTTTTTTTTATTCTCAAAATAATCTTCCGGGCCACCAGTTGCCGACCCATGCCCTATTCCCTATTGCAATGTTTGGTGCTGTTTACACCTATTAGGAGCTATACCTCATCCTTTAAGGTCTTTGTTCGTTTCAACTAGTGAACTATCAGCGGATCATCCATACAATTCCTGATACTCTGAGTTTTCTTCGCTTTAATCAAAACATAAAGGACTCGGGATATGGCATAGTTATTTTAACATTGTATAGAAAGCCCCGCCTTGCGGCAGAGCATCAAAAAATTGGTTGATACTCATAATGTTCCTCTCCACGGAAATCTTTAGTAAAAGGCGAAAGATTTATGCGATCTGAAGAGAAACAAGAGCGTACTGCCGAGAGAGGGGTGGGAATGGGACCACATCGCCCTGCTTACCACTCTTGGTGACGGTTTGCTTCATGAAATCGATGTACTAGGGATGGCAACACACTCAAATCTTTACAATCATATGTTGTACAATTCAATTGGTCTTATATCTACACGTCAAATGATTATCAGTACTTATAAGTTAAAGTTCGCTATGCATCATGGGAGTCCATATAAGGACGTCAGACCCGATTCACGACATCGATACGTCATTACCAACGCTCGGTCCTACATGTGACGGTGACATCACATCAGGATCATTAAACTTCAGGTGTGGTGGTAAAAAGTGAATTGTAATATGTTTGCGGCTAATATGTATATCATGAAATAAAAAAGAGAAGAAAATACATGAAAAGAATATCATGAAATTGCTGAAAGAGAAAAACAGTACATGGCTGTTTTCGTTGTCATTTACACAAAGGAAGTGAACATGTTGGTAAGGGAGATGAACCGCATATAACGAGGAGCATTCAGAGATGTTGTCGGATTCATAGGATAAAAGGGACTCCTATTAGCGGTTGTTTTCTGGTCATTCCACGCTACCTGTCCATATATGTGTAATAGCTCGATGTGGCCACTAGATGGGGCTACAACTCTGGATATCATTACATGAAAAACAGCGTGCTTATAAATCGAATCTACACGCGTATACACTGTATACGCGTGTAGATTCGATGTATATACGGTATATATATATATATATAATATATATATATATATACCGTATATACATATGTTCAGTAGACACGGATAGTGTTGGTTGTAGGGATTCATAAAAAGTGGATCATTATTTACATATTCATCCATTTGTTTATTATTCACCGTGCTTATTAACACCTGCTGCCCTGTTTAAATACCTGGTTTAAAAAAGGTTCATGTACAACGTATGCAATCTCCTTCTGAAGTATAGGTCACACTCAATACAAATATATATTTCGTTATATTTGTCAAATAAAACTTATACATATACCTCAACTTCCTCAAAGGAATCCATAACTTAGCCAATAGCGAGGGACTAATCGGACTACCAGTAAGATCATCCGCTATAGCTCCCATGGAATCAATGCTGGGCTTAGGAGAAGTATTATTATTATAACTAGTAGTAGTATAAGTACCACACACTCTCTGGACTCTCTCTCCATTACAGGAGAAAGTAATAACCTATTAGAATGAAGTCGCTGCACACGTGACCTGGTATGCATTAATTATTGATGAGATACCTTTTTCAGTGTGACTGGGGATATATAATTACCATCTGTAATGTAAATTCTTCATCACATTTAAACATTTATATTGCTTATCTTTCTCCCTAACCCCCCGAGCTAAGTTCCTTTTTTCTAATTACACTTTACACAAATTGGAAATGAGAGTCATTCTTCATGTTTTGCTGTAATTAGGAGAAGCGTGTCAACCAACCAGCTCTTCCACCGTACGTCGGGCAGAGAAGATCATTGAAATAGCCGTTTCAATCGGCACCAAAAGAGAGGATAAATGTGTGTTATTTAAAATCAAATCAGAATTTAAATCTGATAATCTGTTCCGAATTACAGGCAATATTACTAGTGTAGTGAAGTTCCTCACTAAATATTTGTGCTTGCGCTGATGTGTGATTATTGTCGTTTATTTATATGTTAATAAACAAAAGTACTAAACAAAGTTGAATAAACAAAGTACTAAAGCACTGCCTGCTATTTCTTTATGTGTTTCTAACTTCCTACATCCACTAGTAGGCCTGTATGTGTCAGGAAATCCTCAGGCTAAGGTTTGTACAGATTATTTCATTATGATTTTGTTTTAACACGTACAATGTACTGTATAATAGAGTGAACCCTGGGTATGTTCTATTATGGCATCTTGCCTCTATGCTAACTGTAGCTTACCCACCATCAGTTCCATCAATCAGCTTAAGAAATGGAT
>CM051012.1:2699261-2706761 GCA_027704905.1 Muraenolepis orangiensis | reverse complement strand
CAGTAGATAGAAATATATACATACAGATAGAAATAAAGATAGATATAACTATATATATAGATAGAAAGATATAAAGAGATAGGTAGAAATAAATATATAGATATAAATAAGGATAAATATAGAAATAAATAAATATGTATATAGATATAAATATATATAGATAGATGAAATAAAGATAAATAGAAAGATAATATGATAAATATAAATCAATAATATATTGATTTATCATCAATATATGATGATAAATATAAATATACATATATGTATGTATGTATATTTATCGAAATACAGATATAGATAAAAAATATAAAATATATATAAAGATATAAATATATATCTATATATATAGATATAATATATAGATAGATAGATAGAGAAATATATATATATATATATAGATAGATATAGATATTAATATATTTATTTAGATAGATAGAAAGAGAAATATATAAATATTTATAGATAGATTGAAATAAAATATTTATAGATGAAAATATATACAGATAGAAATCAAGATAGATATAGATAGAAATATATCTATCTATCTATCTATCTATATATATATAGATATAATTGAAGACAGATATAGATAGATCAAATATTTATAAATGTAGAAATAGAGGGAGATATAGATAGACTATAAATATACTATTGACTATAAATAGAAAGATATAAATAGAGATGGATATATATATACATAAATATATATATATATAGATAGATAGATAGGTGATTAAGAACCAGTGACCTTACCATGGCACCAACGCTGTATGTGGCAGCGGGTGTAAGTGCGTGGTTGTATGGGTCGGCAGCATATACTCGTCCGTAACTATGGATACGACACAGGAGACAAGAGGGGAGAGGATGGAGAGGGACCGACACGTTACCAACGGATACCATGAGAACTCACTGAGTAAAACTGAGTCAGGTACAACTCTCATCAGAGACAGAGAGGGCATGGGCGTCAAACACGCCAGCCGGCGGACAACTGTAAAAGTCTTTCAACAAACATGAACGTGTGTGTGTATATATATATATATATATATATATATATATATATATATATATATACACCGTTTTTATATGGACATTCCTTAAGCTGTTTATTTTAGTTTAGATATATTTTTTTAAATATAATTTATAAATATAATTTCAATTTTTTTTGTCTACTAAATCTCTAAATCTGGAGGAGTGAATCCTCTTCACTGGTCACATACATGCACACAGACAGTGAAATGAGTTTATCTGTATTTAACCCATCCTAGTATTTGGAGAAGTGGGCAGCTATTGGATATACAGGGGAGCAGGGTAGGGGATCTAGTGCCTTGCTCAAGGACACCTCGGCAGTGCCCAGGTGTTTCGGGTCTCAACAGACTGAGCTACTGCCGCCCCTGGTGGATTGCTATATACAGTTTTGTTGCACTTGTCCAATGACAATAATAAAGTAATGTGATCTGATTCTTCACTCTCTAACACTCATCTTAATGGCTGCAGGGACATTCCTCATGCAGTACAGATATCCAGTGTCATCAGCTGGATGAGAAATGTGTGTTTGACACACAACACAAAACTAAAATAATATAGGACTGATGAAGGAGACTGCGCTGTACTCATAAACGCACCGAGAGGCAGAGAAACATCATCTCCAATCAAAGGGTGAAAACAACCGCATAACGGCTGCTTAGAAAGAGAATGAAAAATATGTTTTTTTGACCCAAATACAGACGAGTGAATCAAGTGAGGACAACGACACAGGGACCACCGTGCTGGGGTTTGATCAAATGTATTTCACCTCATCCAAAGCCCACATAGAACTCAGCTCATCTTCCCCCAACCACACAATTTCCCTAGCAACGTTGATAACAGCCAATCAGAGGCCTTGCGCCTATAAATGAGCTGATTTGCATATTGGCCCAGTGGCTGAAGCGATTATAAGCTAATCCAGATTAGTTTTGGACATTGTTATTCACTGTACAGTCCAACCCCTCTCCACCCTCTCCTCCACCCCCACCAACCCCTTTCCTCCACCCTCTCCTCCACCCTCTCCACCCCCTCCACCCCTCGGCCCAGTGCTGCATGTGACCTGTCTTATCTCACTGAGCAGAGCCTAACCCCAAATGACTGTCAGTGTGTATACACGCACGCACACACACATGCACACACACACACACACATACACACACACTCAAACATACACATACACATACACATGTGCACACACATAAACACACATACACACACACACACACACACACACACACACACACACACACACACACACACACACACACACACACACACACACACACACACACACACACACACACACACACACACACACACACACACACACACACACATACATATGTGTTCATCCTGACAAACAAACACTCATACTCACACTCACACACATACTCACACACACACACACACACACACACACTCACACACACACACACACACACACACACACACACACACACACACACACACTCACACATGTGTGAGTGTGTGTGTGTGTGTGTTAACAGTAGCATTAAACACTATTAGAGCATTCTATTCCAGTCATCTCATATTAAAGTCCATCTACCATGTGCTAATGCACTAGTCTCAGCTGCAGAGTGTGTCAGGGGCCCCTGGGTGCAGGCCCCTCCCCCCCAGGCCTCCACTGTGGCGAGCTGCGCTCCCATTAGCATAGCGTGTGCTTCCTGTATGTGTGATGGCTCCACGAGGCCCGGCTGCCAGAAGCTCCCGAGGACCCCCAGGAAACAGCTGTTAGCGCGCGTGCCATCTGTAACCTCTTAGAACTCCATTCTGACCTACAAGGAGCGCCAGTGTGGCTTTGAACAGATGGTCGCATTAGGAGAGGGAAGGAACACACGAACAAGGAGATCACATGACCCGGACAGCGAGCCCTCTGACTCCAGACCAGGTGGACGGGATGTTTAAAGTCACATGACCTCAGTGCTCTAACGCAGCCTCCCCCCCCGGTACCCAGAGGACGAGGTGATGGAGGCTCCCAGGAGCACAGGGAATTTGTAGGAATTACTTTAAGTGTCTTTTTTCTCCCCTGACATAACCTTTATCTGAACGGTGGAGCAAAGAGAGACAGTCTGTCTCTCTTTACCACTCACTGGACCTGGTCAACATTGTGTGAGGCGACACTGCATAAGGTTATCAAGAACATTTCCAATATATAATATATATATATCATATCCAATTAAGTGTTACCTGATTATTCACTGAATTTCCTTTATATAAATGGACATGTCAAGGGAATATCAAGGTGTGTCTGGTGAGATCAGGTCAGTGTTCAGTACTCACACCTGACTTTGAGTTGCATATCTGGCTACTACTACCTCTGGCCAGTAGGGCTACAATTAGTATACTACACTCTATCTCTGTACATCAATATTCTGTATACTAGTAGACACTAGTTTTTACATCCCATTTTAACCATAACCTTATATATTGTATATTCAGTATATTTGAATTTGGTCAAGGCCAAACGCATCATAAAGACATTGCCCACCCCAGCCACCAACTGTACTCTCTGTTACCGTCAGGCAGGCGATACCGCAGTATCAAGAGCCGCACAAATAGGCTTAGAGATAGCTTCCACAGTCAGGCCATCAGGCTGCTGAACAAGGGCCTATAGCATATAACAATGTATAGTTTATTACATTGATTTATATATACATATTGCTCTTTTCTGTGCCGATATTTTGCATTTTATAAATTGCATTTTTATTTATATTTTTATTTTTTAACTTTATTCGATTTTTTTCTATTTAATTTTTTATACTTTATTTCTATAACGGCGGTCTGCCGTCGGGTATCGCACATAAGATGTTCCACCACTGCTTTACACATCTGTCTTTAGTCTGCTACAAATCAACTCTCTTTTGGACCATCCAAGGGAAGTGAAACCTCCTCGGTAGCTCAGTGCTTTCTAAATGTCTGTATGTAATGTAATTGAGTATCTACTGTACATACAGCATCGATTTTAGTAACAAAATACCAAGCTACATGATATGTCTGTATATATACACTGTATATATTTATAGAACTTTAACTGTGTATACAAATCCCACATGTTCATAACGGTGGAATATGGCCGATAGAAAGGTGTGTTTCCCCTGAGCCGGTTTGAGGCGGTGGAAGCTTGTTGTTTGAAGGCAGCAGGGAGGAGAGCTAGTTAGCTAGTTAGCTAGTTAGCTAGTGGCTGTTGAGGTGAGAGCGATGGGTTCCATGTGGACGGATGGTCCGTAAAGCACTCAACATGGTGACTTCCTCCCTCTACCCTGTTGGTAAGACTTGAGGATCGCTAGACAACTCCGTACGATAACAATAAAGGCGTTCAGATTCAGACTAGTGGAATGCGAGTACGGCCGCTGACTTATCCATCCGGCGGCAGGACAGCTCAGTCTGTTGGAACTTGGCTTTGGAACTGGAAGGTCGCGGGTTCAAGCCCCCTGTATATCCAATAGCTGATACCCACTGCTCCTCATACTAGGATGGGTTCAATGCAGAGTAACTCAGTTCATGATGTGTGGACATGTGACCAATGAAGAGGATTCAATCCTCCAGATTTAGATATTTATTATTGTGTCTCTCTCTCTCTCGCCATGAGAGAGAGAGAGACATAGAGAGAGAGAGAGAGACATAGAGAGACATAGAGAGAGAGAGAGAGACATAGAGAGAGAGAGAGAGAGAGAGACATAGAGAGAGAGAGAGAGAGAGAGACATAGAGAGAGAGAGAGACATAGTGATGCATTTGAATGTGATACATTCAAATGACATTGAAAACGATTAAGGTAACCTGATCGATGCTCTCGTTAAGTCATGCCTGGAGTCAGAGGTCATCTCTGAGCCCTGCGCTTCATCCCCAGCGTTCTTTGGGGAAGGCGCCCAATAATTAATCAACTAAGAAAAACTTCTGGAAGTTCTGTGCCATGACACGGCCAATATTACACACCAGCGCTCACTCAATTAATACAAATTATTCATAGAGTAATTAATACTCAGTGTTATGAATGAAGAGGAGGTGGTGGGGGTGGTGGTGGTGCTGGAGGTGGCGGTGGTGGTAGTGGTGGTGGTGATGGTGGAGGTGACGGTGGAGGTGGTGGTGGTGATGGTGGAGGTGATGGTGGAGGTGGTGGTGGAGGTGATGGTGGTGGTGATGGTGGAGGTGACGGTGGAGGTGGAAGTGGTGGTGGTGGTGGTGGAGGTGGTGGTGGTGGTGGTGGAAGTGGTGGTGGAGGTGATGGTGGAGGTGGAGGTGGCGGTGGTGATGGTGGAGGTGGCGGTGGTGATGGTGGTGGTGGTGGTGGAGGTGATGGTGGTGGTGGTGGAAGTGGTGGTGGAGGTGATGGTGGAGGTGATGGTGATGGTGGTGGAAGTGGTGGTGGTGATGGTGGAGGTGGTGGTTGTGATGGTGGTGGTTGGCGGTTCAGGACAATGAAATATCAATTTGTCTGGAATTGGCTGCTTGAATGGTGTGGCTTCAAGGTTAATTCATCCCCTGGATAGAGTGAGTGTCTTGTTGTCATTGAACAGAAAGAGATGACTTGGTTGGTTTTTGTAAGGATATCCATGTCTTTCTTAGTGTTGGGGTGTGAGGAGCGGTTCTGTAACATTCTCCAGAGGAGGTAAACACTACAGAGCAACACGTGGATGAGGACATCCATCTGAGCTTTGGTTTGAACTCTTCCTCAGAGTCCCACACGCTAAGGCTTGGTTCAGTCACGCTCGCTGGTCATCGCGTGGGGAAACACGCTCCATGCGTTAAAGCGGCTTAAAGGAAAAGACCTAAATCGACAGGCACTGAAATTTTTTTTTTAATTGGCAAATTGAGAAATGCACTTCCCATATGGTCTCTCCCTAGTGTTCTCTGGAGAGAGAGAGAGAGAGAGAGAGAGAGAGAGAGAGAGAGAGAGAGAGAGAGAGCGAGAGCTTGCCCGGGCTTACCTGTCACTGTATGCAGCAGCTGTGGCAGCAGTAGGTTGTGCATATCTGTAGGCAGTGTAACCACCCTGGAGGAGAACACACATGCAGTGACATGCATGGATACACATGCATGCAGACACACACACACAGAATAGAAAAAAAGTCAGTTAGTACCCAGCAATATACACAAATATCCAAAGCCTGATATGTGAATATCCTATTAGTCCTATTAGTAAATATACTATAGATATCTATATATATATACTATAGGATATACACATGACGAAAACATCAGAATGGTTTTATGAATGAAAGGCCAAGCAGGGTGTTATGGTCATGTGACGTGTTCTGGGACGGAAGTGCACTCCAACACATGCGGACATGCATACACACACACACACACACACACACAGAAGAAAATACACACACACACACACACAAATGGCATTTATTTGACATTTATTTGGCTAAAAATATTAGATTAGCCAAAGTTTAGACTGGTTGTTTGTAATGTTTGTTTATACATATCATCGTTTTCAATAGGCTGTGATATTGCACATAAAAACATCAATTTGCAGAGTTGACCTCTGTTAAAAAACAATCAAACTAAAATGAACAGAAATTAAGAACAGAAGAAGTGTTTTTCCTGTGAGAAGACATTTAGATTCAGATCAATTATCGTATACAAACATATATTTATTTACAACATGCTGCTTTCATGTTTCAAAATACCAGCAACAGCTGTACTCAAAACATAATTGCATATTTAACGGCTGGATTTGCCATCACCAGATCGCTATAAAAGAAGAGACACTTCACACATGATTAGAACATGATGTTAATGCAATACGGATCCGCTCATTCAATGACACATAAACATAAAGTACATATGGAAATCAAGAATACTTCATACAAGTACACTTTCGATAGAATGCCGCAATCCACGAGACGTGCCGTCAAATGAGGCTTTGATCAGAAGAGGGTCGAATAGTCTGGGTCCCGGTTTGGGTTGTCTGTCATGGGGTCTAGAGTCTGGGCTGAGAGATCCGGCTTCTCAACATATCAAGATTATAGCCAAGACAATTCAACTGACAATAAAACAATTCAACTGACAATAAGACAATTCAACTGACAATAAGACAATTCAACTGTGATTCAAATTCCATGAGTTGTAATGCAATGTAAAACAGGTGGTGTTACAGCAGAGGGCTAATAAGGGTCTGCAGTAACACTCTGCAACCAGCAGGGGGGGGCAGCAGGTGTCTATGGGCTTCCTGGGCCTAGTGGGAGGACACACACACACACACACACACACACACACACACACACACACACACACACACACACACACACACACACACACACACACACACACACACACACACACACACACACACACACACACACACACACACACACACACACACACACACACACACACACACACACACACACACACACACACACACACACACACACACACACACACACACACACACACACACACACACGCTGTGCTGTCATGTGCCATTGCCATGTGTTGTGAGTGGC
>CM051012.1:2684261-2686761 GCA_027704905.1 Muraenolepis orangiensis | reverse complement strand
GCAGGAGATATTTTATCGAATATCATGTGAAGGATTGTTGATGTTAGTCATAATATTACTAATAATACTTATAATATTAATGATAATAATAATAATAATAACATTAATAACAATACTAATATTAGTATTATTAATAATAATAATAATAATAATATTAATAACAAATATTAATAATGAATTATAATTGTAACAATACTAATAATAATGATTTTAATAATAATAGTAATAATAATAAAAGTGATTATTGTTATTAATATTATTATTATTATTATTATTACATTGAATGCTACGTTCACAGTCAAGAGAAAGATGCTTACCTTAGAGCCGCGCTCATTAAAAATGATTTCCACATCTAAGATTTTGCCAAATTGCTGTAAGAGAAAATGAAAGAAGGAAGAAAATAAGTAAATCCAGCATGTATGTAATGTATGTATTAAGTAAATCCAGCATGTATGTATGGTGGCCACCAGAGGACACACTTTGAGCAGGAGGCAAGACTTGACCAGGCTTTCATCAAGAGCTTGTTTATCAATGATAGTCTTGCTATATATGCATGAAGTATCACAGTCACAGGCAGTATCGCAGTCTGTTGGGACTTGGCTTGTTGGTTCAAGTCCCCGAAACGGACCAAGTAGGGAGTAAGAACCGGCACTTGGGGGAAAAAGGTGCCAGTTCTTCTCCTGGGCAGTGCCGAGGTGCCCTTGAGCAAGGCACCAGACCCCTACCCTGCTCCCCTGGATATACAATAGTCCACTGCTCCTAATACTAGGATGGGTTAAATGAAGAGAAACACATTTCACTGTGTGTGAACATGTATGTGACCAGTAAAGAGGATTCTATCCTCCAGATTTCGATCTGGGTTTAGATTTAGATTATGATCTAGATTTAGATGTATGTTCTGCTCATGTCTGTGGAGCTTCGGAGCGTTAGGAGGACGCGGGAGGCGGTTCATGGAGGGGGACTTACGCCAAACATTTGCCTGAGATCGGGGTCCCTGAACCTGAAGGGGATGTTGGAGACGTGGAGTCTCTTGGGCTGCGTCTTGCTGTCGCTGCTTTCCGGCGCGTTCTGCGTCTGCTGCTGGCCGTCCGACGGAGACACGTCCTCCGTCTGCTGCGGGGGAACCAGGGGTTTGGATTTAGTGAGATAACAGTAGCTGTAGCCTCCTTCTAATGTTGTTTATTCTTATTCCAGGTAAGGTCGTGGGTGGGTTGAGTGAGCAGGTGGTCGTATCCAAACACACTTTTGAGTCATTCTTTAGAAAATAAATGAACAAAAAAGCTTGGTAATACCAATAAAACTTCAAAGAAAACGAAAAGTTTGAATGCACTTAAAGTCTACTAAAGTGGAATAAAGTGGAAAAGAAATGGTATGCAACCGCCGTCTCTCCCCATTCACCAAACAAATGTCTAATTCCCCCCAGCTGGGCTCTTTCCCCAGGGACGTATAAAGGTCATTGCTCTATCGTAAGCATAAATATAAACTATCATCTAGAATGCATTTCTACTATATTAACAATTTAGATGCCCATCCAAAAGCTTAAATAAATATCAAGTATAAACAAGAAATACATTGGTTTGATATTCACCGGCAAAAATAATCAACCCTAAGCAGAATTGGACTACTGCAACTCCCTCCTTGCTGGCGCCCCGGCGTCTGCCATCAGGCCCCTGGAGCTCATTCAGAAAGCTGCAGCTCGCCTGGTGTTCAACCGCCCCAAGTTCTCCCACACATCTACCCTCCTTCGTCCCTACACTGGCTACCTGAAGCTGCTCGCTACTCAAGGCCAAGCCCTACATCCCTGCCCGTCCACTTCGCTCTGCTTCTTTGGGCAGTCGGCTTGCCCATCGATTAGGGGCTCTTGTGGCCGATGTACGAGGTCACGGCTCTTTTCTGTCCTGAGAAGTGTGTTCATGTATGTGACAAATGAAGAGGATTCAATCCTCCAGAGTTCGATTCTGATTCAGACAGCCTGACGTCTAGAGCTACAGCGATGACTCACTGGACCGGCTCAGCAGACTGAGACACATAAAGCCTAGTCACACTTTGATGTTATGGTGATACACTTCATCTTTATATATGTATATATATATATCTATCTTTATATTTGATGTAATGAAGCAGGCACTGCTGTGTTGCTTTTGTTTCCATGTGCTGCTGGAAGCCCAGCAATCTGTCACAGCGTTCACTGTTAGAACAACCATACCGATACCGTGACCCCACCCAATGGTACTGACCCCTGACCCCCCTCCACCCTATGGTACTGACCCCTGACCCCACCCAATGGTACTGACCCCTGACCCCCCTCCACACTATGGTACTGAACCCTGACCCCACCCTATGGTACTGACCCCTGACCCCACCCATGGTACTGACCCCTGACCCCCCTCCACCCTATGGTACTGACCCCTGACCCCACCCATGGTACTGACCCCTGACCCCCCTCCACACTATGGTACTGAACCCTGACCCCCCTCCACCCTATGGTACTGACCCCTGA
>CM051012.1:2674261-2681761 GCA_027704905.1 Muraenolepis orangiensis | reverse complement strand
TACTGTGAACTGTGTCCTATCGCTATGTACTGTGTACTGTGTATACTGTATAATGTGTACTACTATGTATTATGTATGCTATGTAGTGTGTACTGTGTACTATGTATCGTGCACTGTAAACTGTATACTGTATACTGTGTACTGCATACTGTATACTGTGTACTGTATTCTGTATATTGTGTACTGTGTACTGCGTGCTGTATACTGTATACTGTGTACTGTATACTGTGTACTGTATACTGTATGCATTGCACTATGTACTGTGTACTGTATATTGTGTACTTTATACTGTATACTGTATGTGTTGTACTGTAAACTGTTCACTGTGTACTGTGTATCGTGTACTGTATACTGTATACTGTGTACTGTGTACTGTATGCTGTGTACTGTGTACTGTATATTGTATACTGTATACTGTATACCATGTACTGTATAGTTTATGCTGTGTACTGTGTACTGTTTACCGTGTACTGTATACAGTATACTGTGTACTGTGTATCATGTACTGTATACTGTGTACTGTGTACAGTGTACTGTATACTTTATGCTGTGTACCGTGTACTGTATACTGTATATCATGTACTGTATACTGTGTACTGTATAGTGTGTACTGTATAGTGTGTACTATATAGTGTATAGTGTGTACCGTATAGTGTGTACTGTGTACTGTATAGTGTATAGTGTGTACTGTATAGTGTGTACTGTGTACTATATAGTGTATAGTGTGTACTGTATAGTGTATAGTGTGTACTGTATAGTGTATAGTGTGTACTGTATAGTGTGTACTGTGTACTGTATAGTGTATAGTGTGTACTGTGTAATGTATAGTGTATAGTGTGTACTGTATAGTGTGTACTGTGTACTGTATAGTGTGTACTGTGTACTGTATAGTGTGTACTGTGTACTGTATAGTGTATAGTGTGTACTGTATAGTGTGTACTGTGTACTGTATAGTGTATAGTGTGTACTGTATAGTGTGTACTGTATAGTGTATAGTGTACTGTATAGTGTATAGTGTGTACTGTATAGTGTGTACTGTATAGTGTGTACTGCGTACTGTATAGTGTGTACTGTGTACTGTATAGTGTGTACTGTGTACTGTATAGTGTATAGTGTGTACTGTATAGTGTGTACTGTGTACTGTATAGTGTATAGTGTGTACTGTGTAATGTATAGTGTATAGTGTGTACTGTATAGTGTGTACTGTGTACTGTATAGTGTGTACTGTGTACTGTATAGTGTATAGTGTGTACTGTATAGTGTGTACTGTGTACTGTATAGTGTATAGTGTGTACTGTATAGTGTGTACTGTGTACTGTATAGTGTATAGTGTGTACTGTGTACTGTATAGTGTGTACTGTGTACTGTATAGTGTATAGTGTGTACTGTATAGTGTGTACTGTGTACTGTATAGTGTATAGTGTGTACTGTGTACTGTATAGTGTATAGTGTGTACTGTATAGTGTGTACTGTGTACTGTATAGTGTATAGTGTGTACTGTGTACTGTATAGTGTATAGTGTGTACTGTATAGTGTGTACTGTGTACTGTATAGTGTGTACTGTGTACTGTATAGTGTATAGTGTGTACTGAGTACTGTATTGCCAGCCAAAGGACAAAGCACTTCCAAAGCCAACCCTTCAAATCCACATCCTCAAATGTCATTTAAAGACTTTCAATTTAGATATGAGTGTTCTTGGATCCTACAGGTGTGTGTGTGGGGGTGTATGTGTGTGTGTGTGTGTGTGTGTGTGTGTGTGTGTGTGTGTGTGTGTGTGTGTGTGTGTGTGTGTGTGTGTGTGTGCGTGTGTGTGTGTGTGTGTTTGTGTGTGTGCGTGTGCATGCATAGTATACACACATTCACTACCATCTGTGCTGCACTCCTCAGACGCGGCAACACCCACCCACATATAGACATAAAACAAACAAGGACTTGAGAGAGAGAGAGAAAGAGAGAGAGAGAGAGAGAGAGAGAGAGAGAGAGAGAGAGAGAGAGAGAGAGAGAGAGAGAGAGAGAGAGAGAGAGAGAGAGAGAGAGAGATAGGACAGAGCGTTATAGGGAGAGAGAGATAGGGACGGAGTGATATAGGGAGAGAGAGAGAGAGAGAGACAGAGAGAGAGAGAGAGAGAGAGAGAGAGAGAGAGAGAGAGAGAGAGAGAGAGAGAGAGAGAGAGAGAGAGAGAGAGAGAGAGAGAGGATGACAAACTAAGGTCATTGCAACCCCTGTTTCTTATTGGTTTAAATCAGGGGTTCCCGCCCTTTTGAGGCTTGTGATCTAGTTGTAAAATGACCAGTTCTAAATGATCTTCCACCACCAAAAATGCTTAGGGGCAGGATAATAGGGCCCCTCCCCTTTTGATGGTAACCAAATGGAACAACGCTTTCAGCAACAGCAGATTGGCTGCTCTGTATGTCAATCAAGTGGCAGACGCAGGAGGAGGGATGAAAATGTGAGAAAAATAACCTTTTTGCAAAGTCATGCGCTCTACCAGCACAGGCTTCTGCAGTCTATAGGGCACCCCTGTGTGCTCATCCATTGGTTTATGGATTTATGGCAATGTAAGACGGCCGAGGGTTAGAGAATGCTGGATCAGGACAATCTGGGATCAATTGTATTATAATTTCTTCCTAAGAACAGTGTAGCTTCACCGTAGAGTCTGACCACACCTCATCGCTACACGTACATCTGACCACACCTCTTCATCGCTACACTGTACAATCTGACCACACCTCTTCATCGCTACACTGTACAATCTGACCACACCTCTTCATCGCTACACTGTACAATCTGACCACACCTCTTCATCGCTACACTGTACAATCTGACCACACCTCTTCATCGCTACACTGTACAATCTGACCACACCTCTTCATCGCTACACTGTACAATCTGACCACACCTCTTCATCGCTACACTGTACAATCTGACCACACCTCTTCATCGCTACACTGTACAATCTGACCACACCTCTTCATCGCTACACCACAAAGCGGCGAAGGGGTTGTCCACCGCCTTCAGGGCAGGTCCTAGACAGGAAGGTCCATGTATGGTCGTCAATGTAGTGGTGAAGCCTAGATGCTTCTGTTGACTTCCACTGGTCCCCCATCCTTGCCAGTGTGTAGCCGAAAGCCGCGGTCGCTCAGCGCCTCCATTATGAGCGCCCACCATGGGCTTGTCCGGGATGGTTTCTAGAAGCTTCATGTGTCGTCCACAGAGCTGTGAGGGCCAAGAAGTCGGTGCTAGCATTCTCACCTGCCTGGAAGCTGTCCTCTACACATACAGGAGGCTCATCTGGTCCGTGGTTGACCTCCCGCTGTGGAAGCCAGCCTGTGGTTCAGGCAGCTGAAGCTTGTATGGAAGGAGCACGGCCATGGTGTCTTGCCTTGGTGTTTTATGTACTCTGGTTGGATGCCTGACTGGTTTTCAGCCGTTGGATGGCTAGCTCAATTTCTTGTGAGTTGTAAGGTTGGGGTCACAGCCAGCTGTGCAGCCCGTGGACTCTGGTCAATGGTGTTCTGGTGAAGTCCTTGTGGGCATTGGAGAAGCGGCTGTCACTCGTTGATGGGATGGTTTTGAGCGATGGTCAATGGTGTGACAGGGGAAACCTGCCAGGATGCGTCTCACTGGAAGCAGCGCAGACCTGCCCTCGCAAAGGTTAGTGTTGCTGTTCCAGTGTGCAGAAAGCAGAAAGTGTGCGGCTTCTTTGGAACATATAGGAGTGTTGCTTCGGTGGTCGAGGCCAGGAAATCGCCGTCTGTATGGTGGTCAGTGTTGGAGCTGCTGTATGCCCGGTCTGTATGGTGGTCAGTGTTGAAGCTGCTGTATGCCCGGTCTGTATGGTGGTCAGTGTTGGAGCTGCTGTATGCCCGGTCTGTATGGTGGTCAGTGTTGGAGCTGCTGTATGCCCGGTCTATATGGTGGTCAGTGTTGGAGCTGTGGGACCAACCTGCTTGGAGACGGCTTATAGATCATTATATTGATGATGGTAGCGTCTTGCACTTTCATGCGTCTTGTTTCATGCACTTTCAGGTGGGGCGTTGGCTGACCAGGCCATCTCGTTACAAACCAAGCTGGGCCATGTTTGTCGGTGGTGTGACCAGCAGGTGTTCCCAGGAAGCTTCAGGAAGTGCTGGTGTTCTGTAGGAGTCTCCTGCAGTAGAACCACAGTCACCTTGCTTTTGTTGGCAATCTGTTGAACAACGGCATTGATAATGGCGGTGTGTTGATCATAAGCCTTCAACGTTGAGCTGCAGTAGCGCTAGACCTCCACATTTAGCGGCATTCGAAGGCAGCGCCAGTTCTTGTTGTGGCCTGTAGACGTGGTGAAGACACTGGGTTCTCTGTGTGGGCCTGAGCTACTCGTAGGGGTAAGTGGTAAGTAATGATACAAAAGGGCTAAGAAAGCGTAACGTCTATCGCTGTCTCTTTTACCCTCTGAAGGAAAATACAATGAGGGCATATTCTCAGCAAACTATCTTAGTCAGACAAACAAACACACACACACATACACACCCACACAAACACATACACACCCACACCCGCGCACACACACACCCACACCCAGGAAAGAGAGAGGGTCTCTCCAGAGTATGGAGGAGGGAGGGTGGTATGGGTTTATAAACACACTGGCCGGATGAGGTCATCCTTCTTGGATGATCCTGAGCTCACACACACACACAAACACACGCAGTCAAAAGAGAGAGAGAGAGAGAGAGAGAGAGAGAGAGAGGAGAGAGAGAGAGAGAGAGAGAGAGAGAGAGAGAGAGAGGACATTTTCACTTTCCAGCCATGCAGCATTATGCTAATCACTGTCCACTTGAGCAATACACCACCATCTTAAAAATAATGTCCGGAAAATAGTGAGAGAGAGAAAGAGAGGGAGCTAGGAGAGAGAGAAGAAGAGGGAGAAAGGAGAGAGAGAAGGAGAGGGAGAAGAAGAGGGAGAAAGGAGAGAGAGAAGGAGAGGGAGAAGGAGAGGGAGAAAGGAGAGGGAGAAAGGAGAGAGAGAAAAAGTGTGAGGAAGGAGAGAGGAAGCACAGTGTGTAAGAAAACAAAGCAAACAGCTGATGAGTACCAAGGCTAAGAGAATGGCGTGTGTGTGTATGTGTGTGTGTGTGTGTGTGTATGTGTGTGTGTGTGTGTGTGTGTGTGTGTGTGTATGTGTGTGTGTGTGTGTGTGCGTCTGTGTGTGTGCGCCTGTGTGTGTGTGTGTGTGCGTCTGTGTGTGTGCGCTGTGTGTGTGTGTGTGTGTGTGTGTGTGTGTGTGTGTGTGTGTGTGTGTGTGTGTGTGTGTGTGTGTGTGTGAATTGGGGAGACACAAAGACAGGCGGGGTGGGGGTGATGAGATTTCCAGATGTATGTCTCAATTCCCCTCCCCCATAGGGATGTGGCTGCTGCAGTGAGAGAGAGAGAGAGAGAGAGAGAGAGAGAGAGAGAGAGAGAGAGAGAGAGAGAGAGAGAGAGAGAGAGAGAGAGAGAGAGAGAGAGAGAGAGAGAGAGAGAGAGAGAGAGAGAGAGAGAGAGAGAGAGAGAGAGAGAGAGAGAGAGAGAGAGAGATACACATACCCACTCACTCACTCATGTTATGGTTGTGTTTCGTCTGGACCATAAAGAGTTTGAGACGGTTGTGACATCAGCAGAAACAATCGTCTTTAAACTGAAATATATATACTGCACACACACACACACACACACACACACACACACACACACACACACACACACACACACACACCACACACACACATCACTATAATCAAGCATGCTTACTTTGCTTGAGTTTACCCTGTTAGGCTTAATAACAACTCAATTCTATCCCTGCATATGGACCCGTAGCAATATGAATATCCACGGGCCCAGAGGGAAGCCATGCTTCTGGGCACCCAATGACCAGCAGGGGACGAGCGCTTCCTGGGTCAGAAGAAGCATTTTGGGACGCCTGGCAGAGCTCCCGGTGGACCTCCGATGACGCTGCTCGGGTTTCCATCACCATATTTCTATTCGCATTTTGAAGTATCGCATTCGAAAAATGTTGATGGAAACGGCTAAATTCAAATCAATGTCCTCTGATTGGCATAGAAGTTGATACGCTGGCTTGGGGTGGTTTTTGACCGATTCAAATAGAGTTTGTTCGCAAAAGCGGAAATGGACAACAACAACTTTGCCGAATCAATTCTGACCGAGCGAACTGTGAACTCACGTGACTTAAGTCTTCTTCTTAAGCGTTCCTATGACCCCAAAACACGGCTAATGTCGCCGCCCGATATCTCTAATCGCTGACGTAGTTTGTACGCTCTACTAGTTTATGGAAACACAACTAATTTGCATTTCCTTTTTGTGCGAACTTCCAAATGTTTGTTCAAATTAGCTTCGACTGTTTGTTGGAAACCCAACTACTGAATCCTGCTTCAGTCCACCTTCATCGGGCCCTTTAACCACTTCAATCCTGAACCGATTGAACAAAATACAACAATATATATATATATATATATATATATATATATACAGTATATAACACATACGTCCGTAATCACGTAACCGTGATCTGACTCCATGGAAAAAGTTTTTTTTCCTTTTTTTCCGATTTTCCTCAACAACTGTTTATCCGATCGACGTGACACTCGAGTGTGAAGTGTGAGCTCTCGAGATGTAAGAAAACTCATCTATTAGCAGTAGTGTAGTACTACTGCCAGAAGTACACACAAGTATACACAAGTACATACTGGACTATTCACACCTATTCACATGCTGCTAGCATGCCACTATAGGTCCGTTACGTTAGCAATACTATACTTTACAATAAACAATACTACATAATATATACTATACCATGAACTACAAACAACACTATACTATAACAATACTACAGCACCGTAGCGATAGCAGCATCATGAGTGCAGTGCAGTACAGTGACCTCTGACCCCAGTACGTGAGAGAGAGCAGAAAATAAACAACCCAAAGAAATGTCCTCCCCGTCCCTCCCTGTTCTTGGTTGCATTCCCCCCAACCAATGGGGGAAGAGGGACGCCCTGATTGGTCAGCGGGTGTCCCCCCCAGTCTCCCTAAAGCCTTCAGTGTGCAGTGAGCTGCTTACCGTGGCGGCCACCGTCTGCCCCGCGGCGTCCGGAGCTCCCGCGTCGCCGTGGCTCTGTGAGGGGGGGTACATGGTGAGGGGATGCTCGCTCACGGGCGTCTGCACCCCCGCGTACTCCTGCTGGGCCGGGTGCGGGTGCGGGTGCTGCGGGTGCGGGTGCTGGTGGTGAGGGTGCTGTTGGTGGGGGTGCTGGTGGGGGTGCGCCGGGTGGGGGTGGGAGGCGGTGTACTCCGGGAGGGGGAGGCCGTTCTGGGGAGCGGGTGCAAACTGGGCCGAAGGGTAGGCCTGGGCCATGGAGGGGTCCAGGGGAGCTGCTGCCTCCTGGTTACCCTGGAGAGATGGGAGAGGGGGAGAGGGGGAGAGAGGTGTTACTCTGAGGGGAGAGGGGGGAGAGAGGTGTTACTCT
>CM051012.1:2661761-2666761 GCA_027704905.1 Muraenolepis orangiensis | reverse complement strand
GTGTTGGTGTGTGTGTGTGTGCGTGTGAGCATACAAAACAAGCTACAACTACATTCTGCCTCCCTTTCCAACCACAAGATGACATTTTCGAAAAAGAAGATGAAAACACCAATTTGAGGTCTCACACACACACACACACACACACACACACACACACACACACACACACACACACACACACACACACACACACACACACACACACACAAGCACACAAGCACACAAACACACACACACACACACACACACACACACACACACACACACACACACACACACACACACACACACACACACAAGCACACAAACACACACACACACACACACACACACACACACACACACACACACACACACACACACACACACACACACACATGCTAGAGCCACTTTCAGGCCCATGCCACGGTGGGATTTCTCCTTCCCACCGTTGGCCACCGCTCTGAAATAATCCCGAGGATTGAATTCCATGAGATGTGGAGGTGAGGGGAGCAGCGGCCCGGAACGCCGGCCAGGATTGCTTTGCTCCGTGTGTCATTTCATACTAACCCTCCGTGGTGCTGAAGCTGAATATGAGGAATCAGACATGACTCACACACTACTGTGCATCTCCCACGGACGCTGATACCGCTATGGAGATGTGGAAAACATTCTGTTCTTATTAAGTAACGGTTGCTTTTGACCCAAGGGTCTCCAAAGAGGAGAATAAACACTATCCTCCAGCATGTGAGCCAATAACATCCTAATGCAGCCTCCATCACACAGTGCTGTTTCATTACACACTCTGGAAGGAGGGGACACCCAGGAGAAAGGCTGCTTTTATACAGCAATAACATGTCAAATTGTAGGTGGAGATTGTATGGTAGTGGGTGGCAACATTTACCATGAGTGGACTGGTGGTCACCTCAACCACAAGGACTTC
Source organism: Muraenolepis orangiensis (assembly GCA_027704905.1). Classification (NCBI taxonomy): domain Eukaryota; kingdom Metazoa; phylum Chordata; class Actinopteri; order Gadiformes; family Muraenolepididae; genus Muraenolepis; species Muraenolepis orangiensis. The sequence goes on along the minus strand of CM051012.1, from coordinate 2,665,839 downwards.
TATTGTTCTCCACCTATAGGGGGCAGCAACACTAATTTACAAAGATAATCTCCAGAAACTGTCAAGATACACACACAAATGGATGTTTCATCAAGTATCGCAAGACAGAGTAGGTAAATATATATTTCAACAGAAACTCTTTGGGACAACACAAAATTGAGGGGGCAGGATAAGGTAGAATGTAGTGAGTACGGTGTAGAGTGTAGGGTATAGGGTGTAGGGTGTATGATGTAGGGTGTATGGTATAAGCTGTAGGGTGTTGGGTGTAGGATGAAGGGTGTAGGATGTAGGGTTTAGGATTAAGGGTGTAGGATGTAGCGTGTAGGATGCAGGATGCAGGGTGTAGGGTGCAGGATGTAGGGTGTAGGATGCAGGGTGTAGGGTGCAGGATGTAGGACATAGGATGCAGGATGTAGGGTGTAGGATGCAGGATGTAGGGTGTAGGATGTAGGATGCAGGGTGTAGGATGTAGGATGTTGGGTGTAGGTTGTAGTGTGTAGGGTGTAGGATGTAGGATGCAGGATGTAGAGTGTAGGATGTAGTGTGTAGGATGTAGGATGCAGGATGTAGGGTGTAGGATGTAGTGTGTAGGGTGTAGGATGTAGGATGCAGGATGTAGAGTGTAGGATGTAGTGTGTAGGGTGTAGGATGTAGGATGTAGTGTGTAGGGTGTAGGATGTAGGATGCAGGATGTAGGGTGTAGGGTGTAGTGTTGGGCTCCCAACCCACACACCCTGTGATAGATAGAACACATCCATAAGTCATTAAAACAGTCTAAAATGCCACAGATTTCAACAAATGGTAAAAACATTGAGTTCCTTCGGGCAGAAATATTAATTACTTTAAATCTTTATACCACTTTAGCTAATCTGAGGTCAAATAGCTGACTAGTATCAAAATCACATTACATTACAGTCATTTAGCAGACGCTTTTATCCAAAGTGACTTACAATAGTGAGTGTGTTCAACAAAGGAAGGTAAGAGAACAACTCGTCACCAGAAGTCAAAAGTGCATTTCATTCCTAACTCACACTTCCATTGGTATGATCCCCTATTCAACGGTGGCTATTGTTTACGTTTTTGTACGACAACTTCAACCTATAGCACAGAATATTGGTCTGGTCACATGTGGGTATCTGGTCTGTTTTCATGGTCAGTGTTTACATTTCTCAGTAACTAAATGACGTAACATTCTGCCAATGGTGAGATGAATGGAAGTGGGTGCGGTGGGGAGCTGTGAAGACATATGACCAAATGATTTAGCAACATGACGGCCGTCTGTTGGCTTGTTGTTATCCCAGAGGAGGCTGTTTTAAAAAGCTCAGGCGTGAGCAAATGAACAAAAATACATTTTAAACTGCAGAAAGTTCGTTCTAGTGTCAGAATGGTGATTGTTTTATATGGGATAATACGTTGAAAATACTTTTGATATATATAACCGGGAATTGTGCAATGATCTGTAAAACTGGCTTGATAATTTTTGACTATTCACTTACAATTGACCAGATTTACGCAGGTGGATGCGCTGCTCAAAGAGCCTGTGCCAAGCAACAATAAAAAAGTTATTCAATCAACAAAATAAATGTTTGAATCCCAAGCATTGGAACATAAAGACATGTCTCATGTCTTCTGTCTTGCTGCTTCCGAGGATATCTGCAAGTGCTGCCGCTAAGGCCTCAGTTGCTCCCTGAGCAGACCTAGTTGCTCATTAGCAGCGTTCTGATGTTAGCATCACAGGGCCTATGCAATACAAAGGTGGTGCTCTAAACTCTCGTTAGGTGGGTGTGGAAGCGGTAAGGTGTCCGATTGTCTGAGCAACTCTCTGGAACATCCAGACGACAGACGCGTGGCTTCTCCTCACTGCTCCACCGGCCTTTCATCCCAGGGGACACCACACCCAATATGAACATGCCTCTCAGACATCTCTCTCTGTGGATGAAAGTGTGCCTCCTGAATCCAAAGCAGTCCACACATGATGGGCGTCCAGCCAAGCGCTGGGTGCTAGGTTATGTATTTGGAATATAAAGCCAGTCAGCAGACAGGAGTTCAACACCTTGGTAACGCTGACGCTAACACTGAGAGCTCATCATGTGATGACCACTTAAGACTAAGCTGTCTAGCGCGGCTCCTGATCTTGCAGAGTTAAACTGCAGCACACCAGGAGTTCTAGACAGTAATTGTTGGAACACTCCAGCCAATTCCAGGCAGTCACAGCTGACAGCTAGACTTCTACAATGTGTTACTGGCTAGTCTACCAGTGCATGCTGTTATAGATCCATGGAAGATTGTGTTTCAATCAATCAACCAAAGCATAGTAATGCTACTCCTCTCTTACCTCCAGTCCGCTGGCTCCTGTAGCAGTACAAACCCATGTAGGGTGATTAGCGGATCTCCAGCTCACACCCACATGGCATCAGGCATTTTCTACTATGTCCTAAGCCAGCCTTTGGGTTTTTTACCAATAAGTGGTGTCTATGTGTCGGTTTGCCAGTCAGAATCTCCTCAGGCATGGTTCCGCCAAGTTGGAATCAACTATCCAAGATTGGGCAGTTTTTTGGCAATACCTTGATTGGTGAATAGCAAAAGTTAGACAATCAATACAATGGATTGTAACATATTGTTGTTGGTTTAGTCAGCATATCCATCCAGAATCCTGACTATTTGGACCTGGGTATGACCTGTTGGACCGCCTGCTATTAGTGACAGGCCAGGGTGACAAGTGGATGAAGAAATGACCCGGGATCTCAGAACTTTTCAGAAGAAGTTGGTCAACAGTTGGCAACAGTATGGTCAGTAAGGTCGGAATCAAAATATAGATCTAGATCATGTGCTCAGTCCTGCCCAGACTTGTGCTAAGGCAACATGACAGAGCCCCCTTCAGAGACAGACCCTCGGGGGGCGTGGCCTAGGGTGGTCCACCTCCCAGTGAGGCATCCTGATAGGGTACCATTCAACTGATGTGAAATACCTGTGTATAGATAAATATATCACAATACTAGCCTTGCCAAGCCAGCCTAAATCTCACAAGCTATAGCATATGTAGTTTAATGTACTATGGTAGTATGACATTTGCTTATATAATTGAGATGAGCAATAAGCACCAGTTTGATGATATATGTATATGTATATAATATATCGTATACTATTAATGGTGTAAATATTGCGGGTTGCCACAGTTAATACATTTGTGTGAAGGCTTCCTGTATGTAAGAGCAAATATACATATATATATATATATATATATATATATATATATTATATATATATTTGCATATACATAATATACATACTATACCACAATATACATACTCTACTACAATATACATACAATACCACCAATAATATAGATACTATACTACAATATAGATACTATACTAACATATAGATACTATACTCCAATAGCAATACTATACTACAATAAAGATACTATACTACAATAAAGATACTATTCTATAATATTCAGATTCAGATTCAGATTCAGATTACTTTATTAATCCCGAGGGAAATTAAGGTGCAACAGTTGACACAGGGGGAATAAATGCACACACAAAAAATACTAATACCTAAGCTAAAAAACAAAAAATTGTATAAACAAAAATATAGTTAAATGAAATCTAAATGTATTGATAAATGAAGATAAATTTACAGTATTATTACAGTAATACGTAGGTATATACAATACACAACAATACGTATAGTGCAAATTGGCAGAATAATATATTAATAAATAACTCAACTGAAAAGTGACATGTGAAAAGTGAATTCGAATTTGAAGTAGAATTAACAGTGCAAAGTTACAATGAGATGATTTTCAGTGCGTTGACCAAAAAATAATAATAATAAGTACGTTGGCCTCAGGTCACTGAGTCTCCACTGTCCCTCTCACGACCCGAGGTAGATGAGTTAAAGAGTCTAATGGCCACAGGAAGAAAGGACTTCCTATGGCGTTCTGTGGTGCACCTGGGTGGAATGAGTCTGTTGCTAAAGGTGCTTCTATATGAGGTCAGCACCTGATGGAGAGGGTGAGAGTTGTTGTCAAGGATACTACGCAGCTTGCGCAGCATCCTTCTCTCAGACA
>CM051012.1:2654261-2656761 GCA_027704905.1 Muraenolepis orangiensis | reverse complement strand
TAAATCGTACTGTGGAGAACAGGTCTGCAGTACCTTAGTTGAGGGGGACACACTTTCTTGTGTCACCATGGCAACGGATATACATGTTGCAGAATCTTGGCCATAACTAACAAACTAAAGATTGTATACATTCATTGAACAAATGTTTTGCAGGTGCTGCGCAAACGCACTTCTATAGAGCTGGAGGGATGACCGATGGCTCTGGAAAAATGTCTGTGGAAATATTCCTAATAACTATGAAACTAAAGATCGTATACACTCACTGAAGAACGATTGTGACAAATAACGGCCCATTTCTCCCTAGAAATGTTAAATGTATAGAACGTCCCACATTTTTTCCGTAGGGAGTCCTACCATCCGGGCCCCCCCCCCCCTAGGGGCCGCGCCCCCCAGTTTGGGAACCACTAGAACTACTATGAGAAATGTAAAGAAAAGTCCTCATTCAACGCAGAACGTTGTACTGAGCTCAATGAGTTCACGTGATGCAATGCTGTGATTACAAAATGATGGTCCTGTCAGCAGCACTGGAGGGAGAGTGTCACACAGTGTCAACCAGAATGAAACAGCCCTCTGCTGTAACACACACACACACACACACACACACACACACACACACACACACACACACACACACCCACACACACACACACACACACACACACACACACACACACACACACACATACATACAGTCCAGGCCTGGACCCAATTTAAGAAACATGATTTCATTTAGCTTGAGAACGGCTAGAGAAAAACTTGTTCTGTGTGTGTGTGTGTGTGTGTGTGTGTGTGTGTGTGTGTGTGTGTGTGTGTGTGTGTGTGTGTGTGTGTGTGAGTGTGTGTGTGTGTGTGTGTGTGTGTGTGTGTGTGTGTGTGTGTGTGTGTGTGTGTGTGTGCGTGTGTGTGACTGGGTGCGTGTATGTGTGTGGTTGCGTGTGTGTGACTGGGTGCGTGTGTGTGTGTGTGTGCGTGTGTGTGACTGGGTGCGTGTATGTGTGTGGGTGAGAGAGAGATAAAAAGAGATGGAGAAAGCAGGAGATAAAAACGAGAGAAGGAGTTTGTGGGGGAGGTTCTATTAGAGCTCTGTGGGCCTGGAAGCTCAAGTCAGTCTAGTTTACTAACAGGTTTTACACTCTGTCCTGGACATCAGACCTCACATGTCCTGGACATCAGACCTCACATGTCCTGGACATCAGACCTCACATGTCCTGGACATCAGACCTCATGTCCTGGACATCAGACCTCATGTCCTGGACATCAGACCTCACATGTCCTGGACATCAGACATCAAGTCCTGGACATCAGACCTCACATGTCCTGGACATCAGACATCACATGTCCTGGACATCAGACCTCATGTCCTGGACATCAGACCTCACATGTCCTGGACATCAGACCTCACATGTCCTGGACATTAGACCTCACATGTCCTGACATCAGACCTCACATGTCCTGGACATCAGACCTCATGTCCTGACATCAGACCTCATGTCCTGACATCAGACCTCACATGTCCTGGACATCAGACCTCACATGTCCTGGACATCAGACCTCACATGTCCTGGACATCAGATATGATGTCCTGACATCAGATCTCACATGTCCTGACATCAGACCTCACATGTCCTGGACACATCCTCATCAACGGGGCGGAGGTTGAGCGTGTCTCCAGGTTCAAATTCCTGGGGGTCCATGTATCTGAGGACCTCTCTTGGTCCCTCAATATGGCCTCACTGGTAAAGAAGGCTCATTAGCGTATCTTCTACCTGAGGAGACTGAGAAAAGCCCACCTGTCCCCTCAGATTCTGGTGATCTTTTACCGGTGTGCCGTTGAAAGCATCCTCACCAACTGCATCCCAGTGCGGTACGGCAACTGCACTGTTTCCGACCGGAAAGCGCTGCAGAGGGTGGAGAAAACCGCCCAACGCATCATTGGATTACCCCTTCCTGCAATAACCACTACCCACCACAAATATATATATATATATATATATATATATACAAATATATATATATATATATAGGTATATGTGTATATATATAAATATAAATAAATACATATACAATTTAAAATAAATAAATAAATGTATATATATACACACTGAATATAAAACAAGTGCACATATAAACAGTATATACAGTATATACTTATATAAAAAATAAATAAAGTATATATACAGTATACATATATATACACAGGTATATGAGTATATATCAATTCCATTCAAGATGAATTCAAGATTAAATTTGAAATATACATAAATATATATATGTATAGAAATATATATCTATATTTATATTTATACATACTGTATAAACATTAGATCTTGCTGAATGTAGGTTCTACTGTGGGATAGAGAGTATCTCTCCAGTGATGTGTAAAGGATGCTCTACTCCTCCGCTAGCGTCTTACAGTGTCAAGGATGACGCTAAAAGTGTGTATGCCTGTGGATATAACAGGCTTTACAATGAATCCATTGCAATTGACTCACTGTGTGGT